>JAHZNK010001780.1:0-22548 GCA_027744615.1 Lepidocyrtus cf. nigrosetosus NNG-2020
GTCTACCAAGAACAAAAAAAATTGTTTTTTATTTCCCCACGGTTTATTCCAAGTTTGTTACAACTGTAATCGGATTCTGTCACTGAGAGCAATGAAGTTGGAAAGATTATCAGTATATCGTCATGCTTGCTTTTTCAATCCGAGTAAATTGTTTTGAATGGAAATAATGGAAATAGAGGGGAAATAAAAAACAATTTTTTTTGTTCTTGGTAGACTAAAACAAAGAAAAAAGTCAAATTGTAAAGGTAAACAAAAACAAGTGAACTTATATTGTCATTGCCTGCATAATTTATACGTAGAAAAGTTTACTGGAGATGGCAAGCGTATTGCTACTAGAAAGTAGTTGAAACTAACACATTGCAAGTTAGTCTGTCCGTCTGAAAGCAAACTGGATAACTCAGGATTTATAACAATTTTTATCTGAATTATAACAAAAAATCGACAAATTGTAGCATAAAATGTTCGAGAAATTCTACAATTTTCTAAGTTTTTCAAAGCTAGCTGTAAACCTAAGATACATTTGTTTAAGCTAGAATTTGCATTTTCTTTGAAATTTAATCTCTGCTTTTACTACGAGTTTGCACTGAGAAACTTGAATCTATTTATTCCAACATAATGTTTTTAGTTGGAATAACAAAGCACAGATTTTCTGAAAGGCATTATCAATGTTCTAGAAAAAGAAAGTGCGAGACGGAGAAAGTGTGGGAGGAGAATGCTCTCTTTTAATATTCACTTTCCCTTCCTTATCCTTTTCAAAGTCAATTTAAAATGTCAACTCCTGCAGTAACGAGATTCGTTTTGGAAAAAAATCGTGATTTTTATTATCTCTTTTTATATTCTTTTCAACCTGTGTGTGATTCAAGAAACATTCTAAGCTGCCACGAAGTTTACTTAGCCTGAGAAAAGAAAACAAGTGGGCATACGTGGTTTGGATTTAGGCAGAGATTTCACGCCATCATCAACAATAACAATTATTTTGCGTAAAAAATTAGTCACATTTATAACAAAAAATTGGGACGGTAAAGATTTAACTTGAAAATTGTGGTAAAGGAAGACTTTTCTAAATTGCCTGAATGATGCATTATAGTAATAGCAAGGTTGACCCAACAGATGTGCACTTGATCTCAGTCATGCTTCTTTTACTTTTCCTACTTTTCACATAAATACCTGCAAAGAATAAAAAATAGGGGAAAGGAATTGTAATGAAACTGTAGTGATGCCCATATTATGGAATAAAATGCTAGCAGGGATCATCCTTTCCTGTCTCCCACTTCATTCATCGCATATAGGAAGTATGCGACTTTCTTTCTTTTGGAAGAGAATCAAACGGGTAAATCAAATGGAAGAAAGTAAAATTGACACGAGATGAAATATATCTATTTACTTTCAGCGAGCTTCCTCTCACCCAATCCTTCCATTTAATGGTGTGCACGTGTGTGATAATTGGTAATTTTTGTACTTACCTTCGAACTTCTTGTTAGCACAACATGGCCTAAATCATTTTGAACGCCGAAGGGGTAGACAACTTCTCTTTCAGATTTTGCATTTGTATCCACTAGCTTTGATACTCGGGAAGCACTTGGCTTCATTCTGGAAAAAAAGAAAAATTCACTTTCACAGCAATCTCACATTTTATGTTTGGGTTAAAGCTTGCCAACAAATAAGTCATTTTAAACGAGTGCCGCCGGCTATTTAGTACATAACGACGGGAGAAGGCAATGGATGAAATAAGGAAAGCGTTTTTTGTAAATTAAGTTACCAGTATGATATTTTAGGTAAATGAATTTTTTGCTGATCCCTCCAAATATTGAGAAGAGTATGAAAATCCAAGTTCGTGAATATTCTAGTCTTTCCATGCACACTTGGATAAGATAATATTTGCAATCTACACTAAATTTGTCATCTTGTGCCGCAATTTATATAAGTTTCAGTTATATGTCATGATACACTTTTTCAATTTACTCTAATTTTCATTAATAATTATAAAGATTTATAAATATATATTCAAAACACTTGGTGGAATCAAATATTATTCATAAACTATTTAAATATAGGCATATCCATGTAATGAGTTTCCCATGTAATCTGATAAAGGTGAATTTTGTCAGAGTTATTTGGTAGCGTCGAGAATGTGAGGAAAATCCACTTTTGTAGCTCCATGAATGTTCTTACACATTTCTCTTTCATATTTTCCTCGATATTCCCTTCGTCCTTATCCAGCCTATTTGTCAGCTACATTTCGCTATCCGGAAATACAAGTTTGTACTTTTAGATCTAAACTTTCGATCCTCTTAACTCTAAAGTTGATATTTCTTATTAAGATTCGTGGAAACAATACAGAGAAGCAAAACCACAAGAAGGAAAACATAGCTAATATTCTTCTTTATAAAAAAGAGATAAAGACGGAGTTAGTAATAGTAACACTGAAGGAGAGATATTTGGATAGTTGTGCAAATGAGATGACAAGTTGAAGACAGTGTATGAATATTACTTATTAATATTGTAAATCAGCTAAAAAATACTGCCACAGAAGGCTTAAGTGTATCAAGAATTTAGGTCTCGTTATATAATGCTGATGTAATATATTTGAAAGTTTGTGAATTCTGGAAACAAGTCAGTTTTGCTGGATAATAATTGGGAGGGACTAGATGATAGTTCGTTTTTGGACAACAATGAGCCAGTTTTCTATTAAATTTCCGGTATACCATTTGTGAGTTCTTTTACGCTTGGAGTGTTCAACAATAAAAGCTGGATAGGGCCAGAGGCATGGTAAATCCCATATAAATCATGTTCTTTCTCTATTTCACTACCACACTCTCCGCATAACTTTTCCTGTTCCAGCAGCTAGCTCCCTGATTTCAAATGAAAGACCCTTTTGTTTTCAAAGACGAGCTAATGAGAAGTTTTTGGATTGAGCTGGAACAATTGGATAAAGGAAAATTCTTCTGCGAAGAAATCTGAAATTGAATGGAGTAGTTGACGAAGGTTTATCCTCCTTTTCAACCTCTCCCGTGCTTGCTATTTGGACAGGGATGAATCACAAAAACTTATTTCCTCGAGAATATTGTGCAAGAGAAAGTTAAAAGAAATTGTATAAGTCTTTCTCTAATGTAAGTTCAGCAAATTGGAGAAGGTGTATACAAAGATAAAAGCTAATCTTCTTCTCTTTTCATTCTTTTCCCGGTGGTGTGTGGGTTTGCGTGAAAGTGTATTTACGCTAATGCTGCACTGCATTATTTTGAGACGTTTTTGTGATACTTCTGGTTTTCCTTGCACCTGGAGCAAAAATTTTATGTATGGGTTTATGTACAGTAAGACGGATGCGGTCGTGTAGTAAAAGCAATACTAACGTTGAACAATCTAAAAAAAGCGAAATCTTTTAGATTTGACTTTGGAGATAAAATATTTCCTTTTTGGTCGTTAAAATAAGGAATGTTTCCATTTTCCAACCACAAGCAATACATCCCACGTGACATTTGAAATTAAGTTCATACTCACCTTTCCCTCCTCTCTTCATTTTGTAGTTGAGAGATGAAAATTTATTTGCAACGAAGGACTCACTGGAAAATACAATGTTTTTTTGGAATATATTACAATTATCCACCTTGAGCACTTTAAAAAAACAAAAGTTGCGTAAATTGGTGGTGGGCACATGCCACATATTGAGCAGTGTTCATTTTATATAAAAACGTAACAGACAAGCGTAAAATAATGTGCATTTTCCCTCCGCTGCTGTTACCTGAGCCCATTCTAGCAAATCTTGCGTTAGTTTTGCTCTTTCAAAGCGTAAAATAACGTGGAGCTTGGAATTCATTCAACCGTACTTGAACACCGTATATTATTATGAATCCTTTTCCCCAAGACAAAAAAAATCCGACTTGGAATAGAAGAGCGGAAACTGGAATTGCGTTGCTCCTACTACGAGTGAGTAGAAGAGAGAACGTCTCGAGAATCGAACTTAAATAAAGGCTTAGTGGAAAGGAGAAGACGTAGGAAAAAGAGAATCGTTAGCCTTAATTTGAACAGCATAAAAAAGAAGAGTAAAGCCATTCTAAGAGCCTAGCACCTTTTCCCTGCTATGTTCTGGATGATGTGATACCTTTTCAACCTAAAATACATATTTTCAGAGATTCTCTAAATGCTGTGGAAGATATGGTTTTACATTGTTCACTCTCTTCTGATGGATCTTTAATGAACATTCCAAAGAGCCATCATCTTTCACCTCCATTTTACTTCATCAAGCACTAAAACCATGAATTATAATACACACACTATGTAGTGTCCCTTGTTTTTTAAATCTTTCCTTCGAGAGAATGAATAGGCTGAGAAAAGCAAGGATTTTTAATGATCAATTAACCACGTGAATACATTAAAGTCTATAGGAAATTCCAAAGATCATTTCTTTCCTGAAAGTGCTCAATGGTTTACCAAGCCACAAAAAAGCCCTTTTTTTATAAACCATTTACAACAACACCAAACTGAACAAGAGCCCACAAAGAGTTCTTTTACAAAATACTTTACTGATGATGCTTTTGAATGGTTTTGTTTTACAATTGATTTAACCAAAAAAATCTCATATTCTTTAGGTTTTCAATAGTGTTTTAATTTTTACTGAGAATGCCATTGAATAGAAAAATGTTGGGTGTTTGTATGCGTTAATAAAGCAAATAATCATTAACCCCGTAACCACTTAAAAAGTTAGAATACTCCTTTGGGAGAAAAAAGACTCAATACTTTACAGAATTTTATCCAATGTCTATATACAAGCTTATATATTTACTTTTACATTTTGAGGAAAAAATCAGGATGTCTGCAAGACAAAAGAGGAGTAAATCAGAAGAAAGTTTGTAATTTTCACCATGAATGGGTATGAAGTGGCAAGAATTGGGTAAAGGGCAGAGGAGTAAAAGTCTACAAATTTGTAAACTACAAGATAGGATTAAAGTAAAGAGTGTTCGCATGCTTCTCAATATCTGCTTATGATACTCTCCTCCACAATTTGTACACGTTTTCCGAGAAAACTGTCTGCTTTCGGGCATAACCAATTTATTTGACAACATCAACTTCTCTCTACGAGCCTTTCAGCCATTTTATTTCGGCTTTGTAATTTTTCCCTAAAAGTACTTTATAACCACTATCACGATCTGTTTTCAAGTTTTATACGCTTATTGAAGCTTTTTTAGCAATGACCATGGATTTGACAGGACACTTGATCAAAATGTCAAGACCAGTTTGTTCACTCTAAAGGAGTTGAGGAGGACACTCTTACTTTTCCGACACAAAAGATGAGAAATAAAAAAGTTCCCAAAATCTCCGATTAATGTAACCGAAGATACCAAAGATGCAAAATTCCTTTTCATGACAATGCTGTAAGGTAAATTGCACTTCTTTTGTTTTAGACACTACCCAAAAGATATAATCATTGGTTTTGATTCAAAAGTTCAATAAAGTTGCGTCAATGTACAATATTTATTCTATGATCCACCATTCAACGGTATTTTTATTAAAAAAGGCCAAGTTTCACATTGCATCTTACATAACATAACAGTAGATAAGAGAAGGTTTTAGTTTTGAAGCTATTAAAGAAACTCCCATATTTATGCATATTTCAAACCCATTTGTGATACGTTTGGTTTTTATTTATTGCAGGTGGACGGGGGTTTCAAACAGCTGAAGTTAAAAACTTTGCGCTTTTTTATTACATATATTCCACCTTTTCGCAAGTAATAAGTCAACCGTGAAGATTCTGATGTCCAATCTTGTGTAACCTGGATAGTTTGAAAACTTTCTCTTGACATCCTCTCAACCATCTCATTACACATTCATAATGCACTAGAGCTCTTTCAAAAATAAAAAACTATAATTAACTCGTATAGTGGAAAAAACTTTCTAGTGTATGTGAACCATTCAAAAATATTTCAGTTTTCCCCTTTTCTAGAAATAACTCTTCTCTTTAAGCAATAATAATTTAAGGAAACATTTTTTATTCAAAGTGAACTACCGCTGGTTTCATTCTATTAACCATTTTCATGTCTTGTATATCGTGCTCAATTCAATATTTAGTTAAAAGGAGAAATGCACCCAACCGGTCAAGAAATAGAGGTAATTTTCTACTCATAAAGAGTCAATCAAATTAAGGAAACGGATCGATCAAAGTATAATGCGTGCCAAGGATTGATCATCTTTCTATCTAAGGAAATAAAAGTTTTGTGGTGGATTAGAAAAAGCCTAAAATATATCTACCATCATTGACTTCTTTCATTGAATGGCATGACTGACGAGGTATTTCCTATTTTTATTCTCATGCCATTCTCTAATGTAAGAAATAGACTAATTTGATAAAGTTACGTATTAATTCAGAGTCAAACATGTTTTCCTATTTTTAATGTCGTATCATTTGCAACATTATGTGGCAATATTGGTGTTATTGTGGTTATGGCATAAAATAGTTTTCTGATGAAATACAAAATATTTTAGATATTAACCTATGAGTCTATTCATAATTGTTATCGTGTGTCATCAACAAGGATTTACCGCTGTCAATTCGAAGGTTATTAAACCGCCTAAATAAATATCTGTCATACTTGATCCGTATATCTTACCTGTTGTGCAATAACAGTAACCTTTGTCTTTCGCAAAAATCTATGATAAATAACGTTTCAAAATAATCTACAATATTTTCTTAAAAGTTCGATTGAATTACAATTATTTTCGTCTTTCAACCAACCTACGAGTTTTTTGTTTCAGAATCCCCATAAAATATCGATTGGAACAAAGTTGGAAAAATCCAATCGAGCATGCTGAACTCTCTTTTTTATAATATGCTTATTCTATGTGTAGGTTTGTCATTCCGTGCTGGAAATTTTCTGGGGCTCCTGTTTCATGTTACTTTGTTAGGCTTAAAATACTTTTCACTTTAAATGAATTCAAATAGATTTCAGCGTAATAAATATATTTCAAATTTTTACAAATAAATTTTAAAATAGAATTTTAAAAGTAAGCCTTAGTAACTTTCTCAGAAAGGCTAAGAATGTTTTAAAATGAAATGACAGAAGTCCGTTCGCGGGCTTAGGATTTTTTGGTTAAATTCATTCCCAGAAATCGGGCACCGTTACTCGTCATATATTGGGAAAAGTCTAGGAAAATAGGAATGCAATATTTATATGTATAAGAAACGAGAATATAGCAAAGTAGTTATGTAAAACAAAGGTGGGAAGTGGGAGCTAGGGAAAACTTCGTTACAAACATTTCTATTTGTGCCACATACAAAATTCATTCGTGCATATCACTTCCATCTGAGCCATCAAGGGTCAAAGAGGAAGAGAGAGTTACAATGTAAAATGCCTGGCAGCAGAAAACTTGAATTTATTGAGCCTGGAGTGAAAGAACCTAATTTTATTTCTAGATTGAAAAGCTTGCTCCAAACACTGTCTGTTTGTCTGTCCACCCACGAAAGTTTAAAAATGCCTTAACCAAACATAGAACAAAGATAGGTAAGTAGCTATAAACAATTATGTTTAACTGTTTTTGCACATAAAAATTTGTAACTTAATTGTTTTAACGTTGAAAATTATAAAGAATTTGATTTGTCAAAAACAGTAATTTTCCAGCTAGTGTGTATGCAGGCTTGTTGCCTTTTCTTCTTTTCCTGAAAAGTGTCTGCTTATTACTATGCATATATTATCCAGTTTATGGAAAAATGTATGCAGATTGTTTTAAACTTATTTTACTAAAAGCATCGTCATCTCAAGCAAATGGGAACAAACTATGCGAATGCTTTTCTCCCTCGACACTAAAGGAAAGACATGATGGAGAGAGAGAGAGGCAGAAGAAAGCAAATTCTAAAGCTATATGAACCCTTTTCCATCTTCCTTTTTCACCTTTTCTTTGTTCTTTACCTCTCCCACTCTTTCCTTGTATTCTCCTTTCTCTATTGTTTAGTTATTTATAAGCTCATCTTTTTGAAAAGAAGGTTGGTGTTGATGAAACATTTTACACTTTGTTTAAAGAAAACTTTAAAGTGAAGAAGTTAAAGGGAACTGCAATAATGAGAGCGAAGGCTGAAAATGGCTATTTTTTGCTTTCACACACATGCACACATCCACGGTATAATCAGGGGTTTTAGTCAAAAACTTTTAAAGAAAAGTTTTATTTTACTTGTACACAATCTAAATGTAATGTGCTATTGCCAATGCCATAACAATAAGTGTGGAGCAGCCTTGAGCGCAAGAAAGAAAACTTTTTTGTATTGTTTTAAAAGCAAAAATAATGATAGGGTGGACGAGGTGGACAAGATGAAAGCCCCGGAAACCAGTTAATTATTCAAAAAATTGGTGTCCTTTTGGCTAAATAAAAAAAATCCCTCGGCTGGAAACTTTTTTAAATTTAAAAGTGGAAAGCCGTTGTTCAAAAATTGAAGTTTATTGGTTTTGGAATAATCACACATTTTAGCTATGTCCTGACCTAAATTTTTCTTCCCCTTGCTTCCCCTTACGTTTACCAGCATGAATTTGTCACTCATTCAATTTCCCCATATTTGACCTCTCCCACTTCCCCCATAAAATTCATGAACATTATAATAAACCTAAAATTAAAGACTTAATTGCTAAATTAGAATAACTAGGGTATGGGGGAAGTGACTAAAAGTGGAAGTTGGGATTAGTGTAGAAAATTCAATGGAAACGTGAGGAGGAAAATTGGAAGAAAAGTTGTGGGAGAAAGGAAATTTGGTGATCCCATAATATTGTATGTTGTGCCTGTTGTATTTATGCATGCATTAGTTATTCATTGACGGAATTAAAATTTAAAATGGGAATGAAAGAAACATTACCCTTTTTTCATCCAAGATCCCAACAAAATAATTAAGTGTAAATCAAAGTTCCAACCAGAGCTATGTTAGGGAAACCTATACTTTCTTTTACTTTCTCCACAGTTGATTCATGATTTTACTGCAGCACAATTTTTTTTATTCTGGTAGTAAATTGAAGTGAAATAAAGTTGATATGGAAATGATTCAAACGCAAAGCAGGAAAGATATAAAAGGAATGAGAAGAGCTCAGCATAATAATTTATAAAAAGCTTGACAAATACGTAGATTTAGATAATTCATGTGCAAATTGTAAATCTAGATTTTTAATTTTCCTGGAATAATAAAATTGTAGTAGCATTTTATTATACTTTTCGTTGAAAATTCAATTTTAAATTAATTTGGCGTAGGTTGCTGTATGATATACCTAATCATGTTGGAACTCGTAAGTGAAATTCATTTATTGAAAGTACCTAAACACATATTATTTCATTGCCATTTCCTTTTTGGCATGTAAAAAGCTTTTTGTACCTAACAAGTGAAAAGTAATAAGCTGTATGTATTAATAAAACTGTACTTATGGAGCTTTCTTTCATCCTACGCCTTGTCAAGTTGATTGAAAGACTGTGAGAGCACAAGGACCCCCTTCTAACCAAAAATCTCTTAAAGACAGATTGCTTACGAAAAAGTAAAAAGGTAAAAAACACTCTCATTTCTTCATTATTCTTTCTTTCCCTGTGAAAATAATTTTGAAAATAGCAGACATTGAATGGTTAATATTGAATACTTTTAGTTTTGTAAATTTCAAGATCCTTCTCACACTCCTTCCTGTTTTATATAAAATATACACAAAAATGTTTAAAGCAGATTTTCTTTTTTTACTAAACAGCATTCTTAACCTGACAATGTGACAAGGAAGAATGACAGTTTTCTTTCGTTTCTTTTTCTTCCACCTACTAACTCAGCCACACCATAAATCTTCTTAGGAGGTGGTGAAAGTGTCTCCCGGCAAGTTTCATCTGCTACAATTTATAATTGATCTGTTTCATTTAAATAAAAAAAACTTGAGAAAGCAGGCATACGAGGCTGTAATTCACCTGGTATTTTTCTTCCATAATAGCGCCTGATCATCCCATTCATCACAATCACTTTCATAAATAATGCGTAAAGCCTGTTTTCTCCAAATTATTTGTCAAGTTTTCAACTTCATAAAAAAGATAAGTTTGAATCTATTCTTTTAAGTTAATATAGTTATATATTTTTACAATCCAACTTTCCCGTTTTAGCTGTCAATCAAACTCAAATTTGAGCTGCAACCATAAAAGTTTTTATGTGTAGACGTCTGTCTTCCTTTCTCATGCTAAAATAGAAAAAAGAGGAAACACAAAAAATCAAAACAAGCCTACAAAAAACCTGTCAGAATAAATTTTACATTTTTGACTGACGCTTTTTCTTGAAACTTGAAATTATGTTTTTATATTGCTTTAAAATGATTAAAATGGATTTTGTTGTAAAAAGTAAAAAGCATAATAAACGTTCTCTGACTTCTACAATTTCATCATGCTATTTACACAGCCAATTGAATGTTTAGAGGAATTTTTTTGATGCGGTTAGACGTAAACATAATCTCTTTCAGTTTTGTTGGAGCCTTAGTAAAAGTTTCCAGCCTAATTACCACAGCATTTTCTATTCATTCGTTTTTTGCTCTACTCTTCCAAAACATTCGGTATTGAATTGGTCATAATGAATCGATAATACGATTCTGTCTCAAACCCCCATTTCTAGACAATGGCAACAGCAAAAAATCGATAAAAAGGATAATTTTTCCAATTATACCGGAACCAAAATGGGACTATGAATAAATAGATGTACACACGCATGTCGCATTCATTATCCTAATCGGGATCCAAAGAAAATGAAACCAAAGAAGGAAAAAACACTCATTATAAGTAAATACAGTGCCTTCATCAAAATAATATCTATCGTACCTGCATTATAAGCAACCAAATAAAAAGTAGTACTTTGTAGGACACATTTTATTCATATTATTCGTATAGCTCGTGTCAAGCTTATCTACAGAATGAAAATAATTTCTTCCTGGAAGGGAAAAAATTGAGAAGTAGGAGATTGGAAGCAAATCTAATTTGAATTATTCTTACAGTAAGCACACCAGCTCTGGGTAAATAGTAGAGTGGGGAAGTTGTAGGAGTTGGCGGCAGCAAGCTTCGGTAACAGGCTCATTCAAACACACTTTAATAAAAATAATCTGATATATTTAATATGAGCCACTCAAAATGAAGAAAAGAGCGAATTCAATTTTGGTAACTTCGTTAAAGCAACAACTCTTTTGGGTCCTGTATGACAATATAAAAAAGAGGGAAAATACATTGAAAGATAATACGGAAAAATTCTTATTCTTTATCCTCTCTTCTTGTTTCTACCATCATCTATCAAATTTTGGACAGGAAAAGGTAAGTTTCCTTCTGTGTACTTATATTACATTAAAAATGAGATGGAGAGAAAAAGAAGTCGAGAGAATGAGAAAAAAGTCCGATCTGGATGACAAAAGGATTGGTGGATCGGATTCCATGATGTTGTCTGGTCTCTAGAGATTTCTCATCAAATATACACCACTTATTATATACCTGTATGATATAGGGTCACCTGGCTACTTTTGACCTTTTTTTCATTTCATTTCTCTCTCTCTTTTAGATTTCCATTCTAAACCAACGAAGCTTTTCTAAGAAAAAGGAGGAGCAAAAAATTTATTTCTTCGCTTTTTAATGGAAAGGAATAAAACACATTTTAGAAATGGACGAGAAGCATACCCATAGTGGAAAGCGCTTCTTTACCAGTTTCTTTCTCCATTCAGAAAAAAAAGTGAGGGAAAGTGAAGAAGGTAAACTTATTCGTTTTAAGAGTTAAATAGATTCTTTCCAGGAAGCGAAAGAAAGGGTACCTTTCATTCTCTCATTTTCCTTCTTTCTCTCAGCTCCTATATTCCTTTTCACTAAATTTATACATTCAATTCTCAACTTTTGCTGTTATCAGGCCAAACTCCAACCTAAATATACATTCATAATATTATATGTTCAGCACATTTAATACGCAAGTGACTGTGAGGATTTCCTTAAAGTCTTCTAATGGGAATGGAATGGAGGTTGAGGAAAAAGGAATTATTCGCTGTGATTTCATGTATTAAGACCTAAAACATTGGTTTTCAGATTAGAACCACCACCGCTATCACCATCACCACCGCTCAGTGGATTTCTTTTCTGACAATTAGCACGCTTCTGACTTTCCCCTTCTTGGTGAGGAATGAATTCTTTTGGGAACATAGTAGGAAGGAATAAGCATAATTATTAAGAATCTTGCAGGAGAGAAACAAAGGGAAAAGAAAAGTCTGTAATTTTCAAAGTCATTTAGGCTTTTTCTATAGTGTAAACATAAGCATTAGCGTTGAACACAGAAGAGGCTTAGGGAAAAGAAAGGGAAAAGTAGAAAATTCCAAGACAATTGGGAGAAAAACAATTCATAGTTTAGAACTTTTTCCACTATATTTCTTTTAGGTTAAAAAAGACGTGAATAGCGCTCCTAGTGATGGGGATGAGGGACTCCGGGATCCCCCGGAAGCTGAAAATGCCTGTTTTGTTTAACAAAGGCATTTTGGATTGTCATTGTACAAATGCTAACTGAGCATGAAGTTGTTTTATTTTTGTTTTTCTCCGTTAATATCTAGACATTTGACATAATGTTTTCTTCAAAACTTTTATTTTATTTGTTTAACGAGAGGAATTTCATATTTATTCATTTATCTTTGAAAATATCTAGAATGATTCATTTTGAAAAAGTGGGGCAAAAAAAGACAAAAAAGGATAATACAATATTACACTCTTTGGGGAAAACACTTTTGGGATTTTTTTTACTTTTCTCTGATAGATTTTGTGTTTTATGGGTCATCAGGACCCCCAGCTTGTGTTGTATGTTGGTCATGAAAAATTGGGTAAGAGAAAAAAAACTATCACATAAAAACAATTTCAAATTCCCACATGAAAGAAAGTAGTAGCATACAAATGAAAAAATAAATGGGAAACGACACTAATACAGTTTGTGATAGTGGAAGAGCCTAAAAAAATGTGGAATTACAGGATCCCTCATTCACTCCGCTTTGTATTTTTTTGTTGATAACATCGATAAATTTGAATCTACTTACATATGTGGATTGTAAGAGTTTTTTTTCCTTATTCTTTGAATTTTTTTATACTGTGTAATTCTAGGATTTTTATAAGCAATATCTTTCCATCTTTTTTCACTAGTCAGCTTTTCCCATATTTTCTTTAGAATAGTGGAAAATCCAGAGGTGAGAAAAGGAAAGTTTTCTTTGACAAATTATTGAAATGATGAAAGATTGAGCTCTTCCCTGATCTCCTTTTCGTATAGTAAAGCTCTTCAATATAGTTTTTTGATCCCTTTCAAAGATTTGTTTGATTTTTATCACTCACTTTTCTTTACAGAACGCATATAAAAGAAGAACAATCCGTGCTCATTTCTCTATGAGAATTCTCAATCCTTTTCTTATTTTTGTTAACTTGTGATTTTTAAGTAGTCCTTTTAAGCACTTGTTCACTTTGCATGGCAAAATAAATCTCTATCGCCAATATGAAAGTGATGGAGATTTTAATTAGGAACTACTTGTTCTAACATTTCCAAGAAGTAACTTTCTTGTTATAATTTTGATCTTTGCCACATTGTTTGCTTTAAATTCCCTTTTAACTAAAAACTGTTCCCTTTCATTCGCTTTCGTCTCAAGGGTTTTTTTAAATACAAGGACTCCCCACCCCCTGGGGCAAACTAATTAGCACGGAGGCCAAGAAGGTTTAATTAGCTCCTGTTTTAATTGGGATTCCCATGGTCCCATAATATAACAGAAAAGGAAATCAAAAACCCCTTAGATTCGTAATTCAACCTAGAAATAGAGAGGAACGAGGCTAATTAAGGAAAGATAGGAAAACTGCGATATGTACCTTAAAGTATAATAATAATATTCTTTACCGTAAATATTGTTTAGCTGAATTTATGTCCACCTGTGCAAACATAATTCTTTTTTATTGTATTTAGTTGATGACGTGCCTGAAAATATTCTTTTTTTCCATGTGCTACTTTTCTGGATTTCTTTTTTTGCCAGAGACGTGACATGTCCACAACACAAGTTGGAACTTTTTCTTATTAAAAATGAATGCACATTAAAAAGTAAGTTATATGCCTATATGTCCAGGTGCTCCCTACAGAAATCAGAAGACAAGGTATAATTTACGAAATAATAAAAGCATATACCTTTTTCTTAGAGCTCTCATTTAACCTGTAATTGGATTAAATTGCGTTTTCAAGTATCTGTCAATTCTCATTTTCAATATTTTTTCGGTAAAAGGTCACTTGTATATTCTTTGTCTTTCAATAACACTACAAAAATGAAAGAGGAGCTGTAGAAAGGAATCAACTTTTGAGTTCTTCTAATTTTCTTGGACACTTGAATGAAATAAAATGGTTGGAAGTGTTTCCCACTAGAAACGTAAGTTTGTATCCCTTGTTTTTCAGGAAATTAGCCACTTCTTTTTTCCTGATGGGATCTTGATGAATCCATGGTTAAAGGACATCACTCTCGTAATTATCTCGAAAATTCATTTAATTAAGGCCATCGGCATGCCATCTCAGCCATTTTATCTTCGGCTTCATCCCTACCCTATTATTATCCACTTTGCCATTTACTCTTCCAACCTCATTTCTTTTTTTAGACAAGTCCAGTTCTGACTTTTCTAGATTGACAAATTGACCTCGTCCTTATATTGTGACATCATACTACACTATACGCTATCCATATATGTATACCTATCCAATTCAAAGTTGAAAAAATCTTCCCAACTTTTTTCTCTTCAACAAAATGCCATTTTTCCTTCTTGTTCTGTCCGAAACAAAAATCCATCATATCACAGAAACGATCACGATGACAAGTTTTCCTCATCATCATTGCAAGGTTTACGACATTGTCATACATGAGTACCAAATACAACCGAGCTATCATCACCACATCTCTTAAAGACTTTTTAGTTTACACTATAAACTCAACTTTATTTGCTGCCACAGATGCTCGTCGTTGTTGGTGGTGTCGCAAGACAAAAAGGAAGAAGTTATGTTTTCAAATGTGGAATAGTATGACAAGAAGGAGTAACATTTTATTTCGCTTCATCCCATTCCACCAAAGCCAGAATCGATTTGTTTTGATAAATGAATTCTTGATGAGTTTTTCTGTTGAAAATTTACCACCACCTTCCTACATGTATCATAATGTATATGTTTGTGCACGCTGTTTACACAAACTTTCTCCCTTTTGGTCTTCTTTTCTATTTCTACATTTCAGAATGATTATATTGTATACACAGACAGATAGAAAAGAGAAAGAGCATTAGACGAACAATAAAATGCTCCCACCGGCTCCCTTCTTTCTTAAAAAATTCCATTGAGATTGAAAATGGATGTGCTGGAGGTGGTACAGCCAGGGTTTGGTCTCGCGCTTCTTCCTCCCTTCACATTTCTCAACACAAAAACTGAATGAGGAAAAACGCTACAAATCTTTCATGCATGTATGAATGCTTCATCATTCTCCCTCTCATTCCTACACGGTTTTCTACTCTTTTGGGAATTCCCTAGTACTCCTGCTGATCCACAAATGTTTACCAAACTCTGAAAAACGCTGCAGCATATAGAACAGAAAAAGTTTTGAGTGTATGTGTGGGGCAGGATGAAAGCTGGGAAAAAAGCTTCAGTCACCGTGTACAAATTGTATTCGTTTTTATGAAAGAAATAAACTCACATTCTTTTTAGTTAACCAACAAATTCATTCTTTCTTGTTACTCCATGCAAAAAGTCTTTATAAAATGGTTGAAAGAGTCCAAACCTTTCCAAAACTGAATGACCTTCTAAAAAACCTGAAAGAAAAACTCTCGTGTGTGCTTCCTTTTATTTTAGAAAATTGTAAAAAATGTTTTGAAAAAGGTGAAAAGAATTAAACTAAATTGCTATTATGAGACTGGACTACTAAAAAGATTTATCCAAAGTGAATAAGAAACTTTCTCTTTCATACAAACTCCTTCAATAATATACTACAGCCACAATGCTAAAGCTTTCACAGATGGACTTCCACTAAAAAATGACAATGAGGTTTTTATTCAGAAAAATAATTTCCAGTAAACCTTTACATTATGAGCTGTTTATATACAAACGCCTTTTTAAAATATGAAAGCTAGCATGTTTCATAATAAACCATGGCTGCAGCTTTTTTAAAATCTATTTCTTTTTTGTTTTCCAGGCGGCGTAGCCTATTCACACCACCTCTATTCAAAATACACAAAAAGTTGATAATTTTTTGGAAGGAAACTCATTCAATGAAACAAAAACGTGTTTTAATTCATAGGTTTTTTACACATTAAACTCACATGCTTCTAGCTTTTCTTCATTTTTTAGGATCTTTGATTAAAATGAATAACTATATGGGGCAATGTTTTTGGAATGAGAGGGAGGTGAAAGTGGAATTTTTTGAAAACCGCACTCAACAATATATTACATAGTTTTCATTATACATAAATTAATAACTGAATCTCATTCCTGAGGTCAAAGCTCACGCTCCTCGTACCATTATCCCACCTCCAGTATGATTCCAGTATTTGAACAAACTCTACTGCCATCTTTTCTATCTCTGTTTAGACACAAGTTTTGGAAGTACTTCCAAAAAAAGTTGAAAGTCAGAAAAGTTGCATTTCTCTTGCAAGGTAGAAAGGGTGGGGAACTTGCACACTTTCCAGTTTGCCCAAGGGAGTCCACCAAAACATGGAATGAAATTGTGTTATTATTATTGCATAGAAAAAACTGGAGAATAAAAAGAAAAGGTGGTGTGAGCTACGTGTATGTTGCTCCGTAAAAGGCGTAAATTATACGTGGGATCCTTTCACAAAAAGATTCTCTACAATGCAATGTCAAGCCATTATGTCGTGGAGCATTTCCTCTTACAAAACTTAGCTTCTCTTGTGCATTCTTTTTGACTATTTCAAAGTTTTTTATGACTTTCTCTTTATCCAAAATCCCATATTCGTTTTCCATCAACAATAACGAAAAAGAGCAAAGGAAGGCAGGGAACTGGATGAACAGTTATAAATTGTACATCTTCTCACCTAACTCCAGTTTTTGCTAAAAGTCCATGTGTTGGTGCGTCTGCAAGTAAAGTGAAATGCACCATGAGAGACAGAATGAAAGGATTCTTAAAACATGATATGATTTTCATTCTAATTTTACATACTGTCAAATGGATTTGGATTACAATGAGAGAAAACAATTGCGGAGCGTACGTGAGCATAAAAGAAGGAAAACAACCAATTTTAAAGGCAGCAGATGAACCTTTCATAAATATGTTTGGGATTCCATAGTTTATTATCCTATTCCTGCTATCCCTTTTTTTAAACAGCTACCTTTCTTGCTTTCTCCCAGTCATTCATTCAGTGGAGCTTTGTTGTGAGCTGAATCCTTGCACCTTTTTCCCTGTCTTTAAAATATTCAAATAATTAAAGAGAAGTGAAACAAGGGTTCTAAAAATGTTTTCCAGTCCAAATATACTTTTTCAAAAAGTTTTACAACAGAAAGGAGCAGAGCCATTCTCACGTCTAAATTTGCCCAGCAGTGTGTAAACAGGCCAGGTAGACTGAAAATAAGAGAAACAAAAAATGTCTCTATTTTCCCACTACTGCTCGCTATCACCCATTCCACTCCTTAATGTATAATAATATGAATCCTGGACTTTTCAAGTCCAACTTTTTCGGAGATGCCAGGCTTATGTATGTGGTTGTTCAAGTAGAAAATAAGACATTGCATTCCCTATATAAAACGTATGTACTAGACAGTTTGTAGGAGAATATGGCAGTTCCAAATTACAGCCACATTTTCCTCCATATTTCCCATTATGTCTATTTTCGAGTGGACGTTATTTTTTTTGGACGGACAGCAGACAGAATAAGGCTGGTGTGGACACTGCTCCCAATAAGAGCCCATGCAATATGCATATCATTTCAATAACCAAAATGCTTTCTTTATTTCTCTTTCTTTACTGTAGAGAAGAGGACAGGAGTAAGCACAGAAAAAAGCCGTAATGCTAGGCTGGGTATGTGGACAAAGAAAATAAGTGGTCATGGTGAAGAGAACTAAGATATTTATCAGCTTTTATTCCCGATTCAAACTTGGTTCGACGTGTTTCTGTTAATTCCTAAATAAGTTGTGAATAAATAAATAGGTAGCTTACATGGACTATGTAGCGTGGTATATTCTGGAATTGTAAGACAAAGTTAAGGAAGGATGAGGCATATTGTCACATACACAAAAATTAAATAATGTTTTGTGTGGGTTGTGGTGTTTTGATATAATTTCCGATGTATCCTTTTATCATTCTTTCTTATTAGTTATGAAATATAGGGTTAATTATTCATAGTTGATATGATACATGATATTATACATGATATTTATTACACTAGTGTGGATAAATGATAATTAAGAAGCTAAAAAATTATTACGACAATTATGGAATTGATATTGCAAAAAATATAAATTAACTGTATTGAAGTGATGTAAGCAATTTTTATATTGTGCACTAAAACATTATTAAATCAAGTTTTAAATGAATTTATCAATCTTTTATAGTCGACCTATAACTGCTAAATAGCTTCCAGATTTTATTTTCCAATGGAGAAACATAACCTTGTTTCGTAGTTTTAAAAATACATTCAAGTCAATGTAGTTCAGTGCACAGCCATTAATCAGAGATCTGTTTTCCAACGTTTATTTTTCAAGTCTTAAGTATTGATATAATAGCAGTCTTATGAAGCGGCATATTGTGTAAATTTTATCGTAAATAAAGTGTGCTCATGTATTTACTATTCATTCTTGACATCCACCAATTTCTTTTCCAGTTTTACGATGATTGTAAAAATTTTATGATAAATACGTTTTTTTATTTTAATAAAAGAGTAAAATGCTTTAGGTATATGAAAATGTTAGTCAACCCTCCATCCATTTTCTGCTAAAACAATGATTTTTAGTTTTATCTACTTCTATTATCTTAAAGTAAAGATGTGCTAAACTGGCAACATTCTCAATTTGAGACGCTGTTCGAGTAGAAGAAGGAGGGTGATGAAATACCGCACCGTCCCTCATTTCTTTTTCTCCCTTTTCTCTATCCGAGTGTGATAGATCGTGCGCTTAGATTAGAGAAGAAGCTGAAGATGAGAAGAGAAGTGTTTTTTCTACGTGTCTTATCTTCTATTTATCTCGTTTTCTTCCTCTTCTCGTGCAAGCACTGTAGGTGGAGTACTTTGGAAAAATTCTCTTTAAAGGTTTCTTGGTGTTATTTTTTACAAAGATTCTGTGAATTGGGATAGGTATGCGTGAGTAAACCATCTTTAGTTAATACTTTTGACTAAAAAGGGAAGAGGTGGGAGAAGGAGAAAAAGGTAGTTAAGTCAAGAAGTTACTGAACTCCTTTAGAGTTCCTACTGTACAATTTGAGCTAAAGATCGCATCATCTCTACAACTACAACCCTTCTTACTCTCCTGCGTTCCCAATAAAAGTCTATGCCGTAATTTTTTAAGGATGAAATGAAAACGGGGCAAATCGAGAATTGAATAATGTTTATAAGCAAAATTAGATATGACAAAAAGCGAATAGAAAGTTAGAGATATCTTACCATGCAGAAGTATTGAGAAAGCAGGTTTCTTCTTTTTTCAAGATTTTTTTTTGCGAATCAGCTTTCACCACCGGGAATCTTCTTCCTCGTTTTCAGTTCCCAATCAGAACGTGAGCAGCAGGAGCTCCAGATAATGTTTGTAGCTCTGATGATGAAGAACGAAGAGGGATGATAATGAGAGTCCTACTTTTGACGAAGAAGAACGTCTCGTTTCCAAGATAATCTGACGATGCTGTTCAAATTGTTGTTGATACAGACTGTGATCATGTTGATGAGGATCTTGACAATATCTGTAGAAATTATATAAGTTGCACATTTCCTTAAAAAATGATATGGATATATATATGTCACAGGAGGAGAGTAAAGATGAGTTTTAGCTGATGAAGTTGATACTGACGACCTGGACTGTGCTCATCAAGCTGATGATTTTGACTTTGATGATGTTACTGACGTGCTTATAACTTTCTCTTGTAAAATACTACTTTCTTTCTTCGCTGTTTAAATCCGAAGCGGGATACAAAAGCATACTTCAACCATAAAAGTCTATTCTAATTTCTATTTTCAGAAAATGTTTCAACATTTTATTTTATTTTACGCATGTTTTCCCCTACAAAAAGAAATTAAAGTTGTTGCTGGGTTTTATAATGTGCCAAGTTGGGCAACTATTAATAAGCACAACAGTCAAAAAGAACTGAACTCAACAAACATTATTTTTTGTGAGCTTACTACTTCACAGTTTTCCCTTTCTATTGATCCTCCTCACTTGTCACAACCACATTGACAGTATTTTCTTCGGTATCTTGTCACTTATTTTTTCTCGTCTTTACATTTGCTTACATGTCCACAAGCTTCATTCTTTTAACAAATCGATATTTCATTATACAGGAAATAGCTCCCGGTGGTTTTCTTCTGTGAATGATGAGCTTCGTCTGCTTTTTCTTCTTACTTCCTCCTCGTCTCCATCCTTTTATTTTAGTTTCTTTTTTATATTACTCTCTCTTGACAAATTTTCTTGTAAAGAAGAGGAGGAAGAATAAGAAACAGAGGAAGAAAAAGAAAGATGTTCCTCAAGTGGATAACCCTTTGGAAAAGACTTCTTTCTTTCGTGATATGGTGAAGCAGAAAATAAGAAATGCTCTTCCTAGTTCCCTGTTTTACATAATTTGTATCAACAAACAATTTTTTAATCCGAAAACCGTTCTAATTTGGTATGGGTGTACTATATATATACTATCTTGAAAAAAATGTCACAAGTTGCGAAAATCCGTGGAATTGTCGCAATTTGCATGTTATCAATTGCATGGAACAGCAAAACTATTCATTCTTTGTATTTGTACTAGCTTGATTTTATTAAATATATTATGACTATCTGTCATTCATGCTAATATCGACAGTGTAACAAATAAATATATGGCATGACTCTCCTAAGCTTTTGAAGACATTTTCAAAAGTACGTTTTATTTCGAGGAAACTAGCTTCATGAAAATCAAATTAAAAAGTCGATTAAGATTGCAAAATTATGTTCTGTTATACAAAAGCCCTTTGAGTTATAAACTGGCAGATGCTTAATGATTTGCAAATATAAGTGTTTAGACACGTGCTATTCTTTAAACTAACGGGCTGAGCTTTTCCTTGGGTGAAGTCTCTCTTTATATAATATGTGCATTACGCTGTATGTATGTTTGTACTGCTTCTATTTTCTTATTTTATGTAATACGAAGTTAATTGAAGTGAAAAAGGGAAAGAGAAAGTGCTTAAGTGAAAGTAAATAGAAAAAGTTGTTTTCATTAAAATACATCGAAGAGATATGAGCGGAAAATAAGAAAGAAGGACGATATACACAACCAAAACAACATTTTGTAAAGAAAATGGAGTCGCCAAAAGACTTTTTAACCGAAAGTTTTTTAGAGACAATTATTGCGTTGCAGGAGTTTCCTGTTTGGCTATTAAAATCGCTTCTGGAAGGATGAAAAACTCAAGGAGGGTTCCCACTATATAATTTCCTATTTACTTTTGTAGCCTTTTAAGTAGATCATTAAAGGATTTGTTTGGACATTTATCTTTTCAATCCTTTTATATTGCCGTTTATCGGGATGTAGTGGGAAGACGGGGGCAACAAAAGTCAGTTCCCTTTTCCTTTCTCTACACCCTTAAATTTTTGCCTTGCTTGTTTTCAAAAGGCTTAATTTTTATTATTTTATTCGAAATATCCTTTCTCATGCTAACGAATTTATTAAGACTTTTACTATTTCGGCTTAAAGTACTAGCTAATGTAACAGTTTCGAATTTATAAAGAAATGTCTGACTTTTCGCTGATATACCAAATGAATGGGGTATGAGTGGGTATGGGCAGTGGTTTTTTATAAAAAGCTAACGCAGTTAATGACCAAGTTGAAAAGAAAAAAGACACGTTACCTATTTGAAAGGAAGCGAGTTGCAAAAACGGCTAATTTTTCTTCTGGGTGAAACTGACATCGAAGCGAGAGAAAGTGGGATGAGTGGAGAGAGTTCCAAAAGACAAACTTTCTACCACACTGTCCGGTGAAAACTGAGCGAGGCTCTGGTAGAGTCGTGTGTTAAAAACTTATTTCGCATACACATTGGATATCTTGTATGACAAGATTCATAAAGGAAAAGTAAAAGCAGGGAAGAAAACTATTTTCCCTTCTTCAACCCATACCATTCCTTTAATTCCTGTACGCTGGGAATACCAAAATTCCAGTCAAGTTTTAAGTTTTTCCCTGATTTTCGGATTCTCGACTACTGCTGTGCTGGCTTCATGCGCAACAACACTTACTTTTTGAGCCAAGAGCAAGTTAAAACGCTTTTTGCTTTAAGCAAGTACCAGCAACGGCCTCAAGCCTCAAGTATCTCCAGTTTGATTTTAGAACAAAAATGCCACAGTGAAAGTTTGAAGCAGCCTAACTTATGAAAGTTGAGGAACAAGAAGGAAAAATAGAGAAA
>JAHZNK010001781.1:0-11459 GCA_027744615.1 Lepidocyrtus cf. nigrosetosus NNG-2020
AATAAAAAGACCCTGCAGGGGGTAAAATATTTCAATGTCATCAAATTAAATTTGATGAGAATTTAATGTATTTTAAATTGATGCTCTGGTTGAATGTCAAATTCATAACGATTGCTAAACTTCTTCTTTGCTACTACCCTACATCGGCATACTTTACTTAATCTTATAAGAAGTTAAATTACTCTTATAAAGCATACATGTCAAGGTTTTTAGAAGAAAATTCTCGTGTGCAATCTGCGTTTTAAGAATAATCCAGAAATGTTTCGAATCATTGTGACATATATTTATTGATCTACTTTCTCAAGCAATTTGAAATATTTTGTAAACCTATTTTACAGCCTATTATTACTTGCACTATCATTTTTGTTTTGTTTATTTAATAAACAGCCTTGCCCAGAGGAAATTGAATATTTATTGGCTAAAAACTCCTATTCAAAAGTAATAGCTTGAAATTGCAAACATGCGGAATCTAAGGTAGTCTATACGCTGCTTTGTTTGACTTCTTTGTCTCCTTATACTGATTC
This sequence comes from Lepidocyrtus cf. nigrosetosus NNG-2020, assembly GCA_027744615.1. Classification (NCBI taxonomy): domain Eukaryota; kingdom Metazoa; phylum Arthropoda; class Collembola; order Entomobryomorpha; family Entomobryidae; genus Lepidocyrtus; species Lepidocyrtus cf. nigrosetosus NNG-2020. Next base: position 525 of record JAHZNK010001781.1, read on the forward strand.
TTTACATGTAAACATATTTTTGATGACGCTGGTTCTACTAAAGCAAACAATGCCAAATTCTGTGTGGCTTATACCACGTACCTAAAGCATCATGGATTCTTCAATGCGTGATATTAATCATGCAATAAATACTTCAATGAATGATATTTTAATAAAAGGTATACGCAACATACGCATAAATACCGAATCTAATCCATACACATTAATGAAATGACATATTATATAAAATATACATTTGATTAAAATTCATACCTGAATACTAGATTACGATTATCCAAAACAAAGTTTCTTACTGATCCAGTGTGTAATGCCTAACGGAACTTACGCTTCCCTTCTTAAAATCATATTGTCAATAACACAAAAGTTGGCACATTAACACTTTCACTTTTTTAGAGTTTAATTTACACACTTCTCACAATATAAATTCCAAAACAGCCAAAAAAATTCCAAAATTGCCAGATTTGATATACACAACAACACAACAAATATTTATGTGACTAACTTGCGTACGTAGGGATTTAATATTTACACTTGGATCAAGTATTCTGAGAACATGAGATCAAACAACTTTTTATTTCAATGAAGGCTTATTTGTTCTGAGCAAGTTCAAAAGTGAGATGCTAATTTGTTTGGGTTGAATAAAAAATACTTGTTTTGATTTTAAACCCTTTACTTAAGTCACAAACCTAAGATTGATAGGTTTTATGAAGTGGCATATCTCCGATCGCCTAGTCAAAAGCTAAAATTTATGAATGTTATCTTCGTTGACTCAGTCACTAGACTATAAGGCCAGTTCCCTTTTTGCCAATCTCAGGTTATTGGCAGTGTAGAGAGTCTTGCATCAAATGTCATTCTTACTAAGGTTTACATTTGCCCTCTCACAGGAGCCTTCTTCCGCATTGTGCATCATAAACATGTCTTTTTGATTGAGTGATCGGTGGTCGCTTCTTTATCATTAGCGGACGTAGCCCTCTTTCAAACATTTTTTTCTGAAGTTCAACAAATGCAGCAATTCAATTTCAATAGAAATTAATGCATAGATCTTTGTCTGTGTATGACATGACCATTAACCATGCACGGAAGACGTGAACATAAAAAGAAGGAAGGAAAGAAAGTGACCAACTAGTTTTTAACACAATTATCTTCAAAACATATTATCTTGCATTCATCATTTCTTCGTATGTCATCCGTTGGGCATCATTTACGCTGCTGTTATGCGCTCCGTTTGCATATCATAATATTTTCAAAGAATTACGGCCAGATTGCTTTGTAAATAGAAAATACGCATCTTTATCTGCAGTGTATAAAAAAACCGCCGTCCATTTGTAAACATTGTGAAAATGAAATGGGACAGATAAAAATTTAAAAGATATTATTTGCCAATGTTAAAATGTAATGAAGAGATCCGTCTTGATTTGTACACGAAAAAATACTCTTGCGGTAGCCAATCTTTGTCGTTTATAGTCATCTTAGAATTGGACAACATGAAAAAATAAATAGATCAAACTACCTGAAAGATTTTAAGATATAATTATGTCGATCTTATTATCAAATAGGTGCAAATTTAATTTTAAATTACTACATGGACTCAGTAATCTACATAAGATTTAGTTTTTTACATGCATTATTTTAATTTTCAAATCTAAAAATCATTAAATCTAAATATTATTTTATTTTTAATACAAATACAGAACAAAAAGATAAAAAGGAACAGCTAAAACTCAGTACGTATTAGAGCTGAGTTATGTAATACGTATGATAACATAACATAATTACGTTATAATGTTTCCAACAAAAGCCTCCCTTGGAAAGTTTGGCGTTTTCTATCAAACATACAGTATTAAAAATATACAAATAATTTCAAATGGATTCGATGCGGACTTTCTGTAGCCTATTTAATGCAACAAAAATCCTATCTAAAACTCTATCATAAAAATTTACAAAAAGATGATATACGTTTCGGAAAGTAAAATCTAGGAAAATCTATAAACAAATCATTTTGCATGTGCAAAAAATGAAGAACCTACTTTTTGCTAAGAAAGAAAGAACAGACCTCTCAGCTTTCAAATAAATAAACAAATAGTAATTACAATGATGGGAGTCAAGAAAGATTTAAAATTGTATGAAAAAACATAAAAGCTGAGGAAATAGTCAGTTATAGCCTTGGAAAACAGATCACCAAGTTTATTTTACCTTTTTACAAGTTGGAGAGTCTTTCACTTTTGAAAGCTTTAAAAATACTTTTGATAAACAGATAGGCAGTGAATGATAACGCGGTAGGAACGGAATCTAAATAGCGCTCAGTTTGCAAAAAGTACGGTCATTATAGTAATTTTAAACATTAATTAACTTAACTAAGAGGATTAACTAAAGTTTTCAGCCTTTTCAATCGGAGAATTTTGATATTCATATAAAAGTTAATCAAGATGTATCGCCAAAGGAAAAGGGATTTAAACTTGAAGCCAAACAGGAAACTGGATACGAGATCAAGTCGTGGAATGATTTACGAAAACGAAGAGCTGAGAATGAGAACAATCGCAATATGTGAAGACGTGGATAGGGGACACTCCAACATTAAAAAACTGAGAAAGGAAAACGATCACTTGAAAAGAGAGATTTGGAGCTTGCGAGATGAATGTGAAAAATTGGAGGAAATGCTCAAAAAAGTTTGCATTTCAGCAAACATTTCGGAAAGTCAGCTTGAATCTTGTTCAAAACCAGAAGATCCCGACGACAACGAGGAAGATGAGGATGACAATGAAAGTTCCTACGTGGATGACGATGAAGATACTCGATCAGACAAATATTTAAAAGCCGATCCCCACTCCAAAAGAGATAGACGACCTAGTGTTGCAAGTGTGTCAACATTTGATTCAGACGTTGGCCATTACATGTCCAACATGTTTGGGGATGGAAGTGTGCAACAACAAGGATCTGAATCTGAAATTGCATTCGCTGTTGAAGACATAGATTCAGTTATTTTGAATCCTGACGCACTGTCAACTTCAGAAGTAACAGATGAAAGTCATTCTTCATGGCCATCTCAGCAATTTACAGCACCAAAAACTACTTTGGAAGCTGTTCGAGAAGAATCTGAAACTAATTCCCCTGCATCGCCATCGTCACCCCCATTAAATGAAATAGTCAATCCTGTGGAGGTTACAGCATCCTCCACAAATCAAAAAGATCGTATCCTACCATTTTTTCCACCAATGCTTGAAGAAGAAATGTTCTTTCAATCTGGAGATGACAGGAAAACTCCAGTGATTCAAATTACCCCAGCAAGCTCTCCAACTTCAAACTCGAATGAATCGAGTTCCCTTAATGAAATGGATTCAGAGGATACCGAGCAAGAGCGAAGCACTGCAGGATGTATCGCAGTTGTTCCAAAAACATTTAAATCAACTTCGGAAATTATTGTTGGCTCGAGTCATGCAGGCGAGAAAATTTCTTCAATTTTGCCATCAATATCTCCTCCCAGTATGGAAACTAGATCTGCAGAACTTCCAAGAAAGCAATTTCACCATTCAGTCTGTTTCTCCCAATCCCATTCAACCTTTCCATCAGACCAGCTTTTACGGGGGGAAAATTGTCGCTGTCTCAACACAAAAATACAATTTCAACAGTTTCCAAACCCATTTGATCGAAATTATGTTGGTCACTGTTGCTGCAAAAATGTTTTGTTGATGGGAGGATGCCAGTCTGAACCCAGTTTGGCATCCGTAACAGAAGCGAATCATTTCGTTGTAGATAATTCTGCGATGAATTATTTCAATATACATTCTTCTGCTGCGAGTTTCCTCAATACTGCGTTGTGTTATGGAGTGGGGGCTCCATCTTCTTCAATTTGCATGCCAACTCTGGCGACATTATTCAGCCCTACTTGGAAAACTGTCGATAAGAACCTAGTAATAGGTTTTTATGGATATTCTGCACCAACAGGAAGTGAAAGTGAAGATGTGGAACATTCTAAGTACGAACTAAAAGTACAAGACATTATTGATAAGTTGGAAGCCGAATTTGATCCAACATTGGAAAAAATAACAGGAATACGCTTAATCTCCCCGGGACGAGTTTTCATATCGCTGAAGAGTCCTTCAGTAGTGAAATCGTTTCTCTCCCAATATAAAAATGACCTTGTATTGGTAGCTAAAAATAGTCCAAGTTCTCGTATAAGAATTCACTTTGTTGAAGGTACAACAACAACGATAAGCTCGTTTGTACTATCTGGAATTCCCCCGGAAATGAATGATGTAGCAATAATTTCCGTACTCAACCAATTTGGACAGGTGGTTGCTCCCATTGAAAGAAGAAACTACAAAGGGGTTGACATATCGGAAAGGATTGTAAAAATGCATTTGGTATCCGAGGGAAGCATGCCCAACTATATTAATGTATGTGGCTACGAGGTGAAAATTAAAGCGGAAAATGAGTTGGAATCGGAATTAGGGCAAACTTCTACTCAACAAAATTCATTGACACTCAGCCAACAAGATATTGCTGCTGGTGCAAATGTGACAGAACATGTAGAACTAAACGAAACATGTGCCATTTCCCATCCTTTGCAACCATCAATAACTTTAAAGCAACCTCAGAGAAAGTATGGTGTAATTGATCCTACTACAGTAACATCAACTTCTACAAATCCCATATCGTTAGGTGCTCCATCAGGCGATGGACAAACTCTAAAACTCCATAAACCAGTCACCCGGTCAAGCAGTTCTGACCCCAGACTAGAATCTCCGGTTCCTGGTACCCTTATGTGTCCTTTTCCCGTGGTTGAACAGAAAAGGTACAATTCAGTTACATGCGTGGGTAGCATACCGTCCGATCAACTTTCCTCAAATGTAATCAGCAAAAATAATGTTGCCCCAGTGCTCCAACACCAACAAAAGGTTAATGTGACACAACAACACCAGCTACTACAACAGCAAACTCAAACAGTCTCTGTTCCAAATCTGCAACCTCCTCCCAAACGGCCATTAACAAGGCCCCAGTTATCATCCCCTGGATCTATACCTCAGTCTCCGGCAAGTAGTCCCGGTTCACCTGTAGATAACATGATCGTTTTCAAGACCGGAATGCCTCAGAGTGAGCCAAGAAAGGAAGGACCGTTAAAAATACATAATTATAAAGGTTTTGAGCCACGAATAAATCCAGGTGAAAGACGCAGCCGTGAGCAGTTATCGCCGTCAAGTTCATACTCACCAAAACCTCCTAGAAAACGAAGTGGACAGTTTCCAGGGAAGATAAAAAGGGAGCCATTGCCTTGGTGTGGATGTTGGGGTTTAGGTTGCGGAAAATAATTTTGGTTTTTAAAGATCTGTTTCAATGATTAATTTATTTTGATTGTAATTAATTAACAATTTTCAAAAAATAGAACCACAATATATTCGGGAATATTTTTATTGGTATATGATTTTGTTCCTATATTGTACTTCCTACATTTATTTCTTCTTGGAGAAAAATTTTGCTAGAAGACCTTTCATATGCGGAGATACTATGGCTTCTATCACATGTTCCATTTCATAAGCCATAAGCGTGCGAATCTTCTCCCTTTCAGGTGCTCTAACAAGCTCTTTTGACTTCATCAAAGGCTGGAAATTACAATTTACAATATTATTTAAGGATTAATAATATTAAGAAATGTTCATCGAATCTTGAAAATATTAACAGCTTACTTCTAGAGGAAGCTTCGCATACTCATTGACAAGTTTTTGGCATGACTCTTCAAAGACTTCTGAAGGAATCAATTTACTAATGAATCCACATTGTAGTGCCTCTTGTGCAGTTAATCTATGTCCGAAAAGGAGCATGTCGTTCGCCTGCCAATCAATATAATAATCAAATCAATCATAAATCATATTTTGCATATACGCATGAATGTTTGGCAAAGCCAAAACACTTTACCTTCGAAACTCCCATAATTTTAGGGAACATATGCGAAGATCCAAATTCAGGTACAATTCCAAGTGCAGGAAACGGAGTTAGAAAAAAAGCCTGGGAATAAAAAGATGTGCAATAACCGTTACAAATGCTGATTCTGATTAATAATCTGTTTTTTTTAAAATGTACAATAAGGTGTTATTGTTTAACCTTTTCTGTAGCAAGGACTTGATCACAAAATGGAAGTAAAGTTGCACCAGCGCCAATTCCTCCTCCATTTACCATCGCAATTATAGGTTTCTTACAGTCGAGGAACCCATACATTAACGATCGCCTTCAAAAAAACAAAAGTTTTTATTCCTACAGAGTAACAGATTTAATTTTTTGTTATTCACTGCATGCACTAAGGTTAAACAGACGTAATTAAAACTCCATCATACAATACATATCTTCGAGTCTTCTCTTGAACTTCTTCCGGGCTACCATCCTTCCAATTATTGAGGTCATTTCCACTGGAAAAGAAATCTCCTGTACCAGTCAAAGTAATTATTTTAGTAGAATTATCTGAGTTGCTTTCTAACAAGGTAGCTCCTATTTTGTCCATCATCTACAAATAAAGGAGGTTGACATATATATTATAAGTGACAATGACAATTGAATTGAAAATAAATTGTTTACCTCGAAACTCAATGCGTTCCTGGCTTCTGGTCGATTAATGACTATTTTCCTCACTCCATTTTCAACTTTGACTTCAATTTTGCAAGCTGAAAGTACCGGTGCTGACCTTGAAAAAGCTCTTGCATTGTTAAATAAAGTTACTCCTGCCCCTCTGACCCCAGAGAAGAAGCAGGGCCTTCTAATCACTCCTTTCAGCAGCGTTTTTCCAACTTCCACAGACATTTTTAGTTTCGAATGTAGCACAGATTTCACTTATCAGCTTCCAGTTTGTGGTACTCAAGAAATGACTTGCATCATCCTATTCCAGTCAAAACACCATTGCTATTTGCTATTACTGACTGGGTTTTGGTGTTATCTAATTTTGTTCGAGTATACCAGAATGAGATAGTGCAAAATAATCAAGAATATATCATGAAAGCACTTCATTCATTCGAGTCTTAAGTAACACGGACCAAAAACACTTGCTTTACAGCACCAAGCGACTCTATTTCTAAGCATACAGCTGACTTTTGTCAAGGTGAGAGGTGAATTTCTTTGGCAGAAATTGGATGTCCGATGCGCTGTTGACAGAAATGTAGAAAGATGAACAAAGAGAAATCAGAAGCACAAAAATGTTTATTTGGGAAAAAATCTACTTTTATATTCAGAAATGCTGACTAGTATTTCGAGACTTCATTTGACAATGAAAAAATAAATAAACAATCAGTTCATCCAAAAAAATTAACAGATATTATAAATCAACAATACGTTACAAACTCTATTTTATTCTCCATTAAGCTAACAAAATACAATTCTTAACTAATGTAAGTTTAACGGCTTGCTGCTTGTGGGGCGATGGTAGACAAATTTGAAGGGGGAGTAGAAGTGGTTGTCGTGGTTGGGAAAGACGCAATCGTTTCATTATTACTTGGCATCCCATGAGGCTTCAAGTGATATATCAAGTATTCTAAAACATATAGCTGATTTGGAGAAATATAATGGAATGATATTGCTGTGTCCGAACAACATTCCATTCCCTAGAAAAGGTACAGATAAAATTGAATGACATTTTTAAATTTTTTACGTATTTTAACATCTAATAAAATTTCAGATGGCTTGCCTGTACTATAGGATGAACCATATAATAAAATCGAATATCGAATTCTCCAGGCCTGAGATGGGTTTCTGGAACATCTGGCAAAAACCTATGACGTCCGTAACCATCCCTTGTGTCCCCTAATTCGACTCCAAGGCTTTGCAAACATCTCCCTACAACGTAAATTATTCATGTACCAAATCACTCCAGAAAATTTAATCAGGTAATCCCAACCAACTTAACTCACCCATTTCGGCGTCCTCAAACCCGTCATGGTCCTGCTTACATTTGCTTCCATTAGGAATACCTTCGTTAACAAGTTTGCTCAAGGTTCGCTTGCTCAATACATAGCCTAAAACACACAAATACACAATCTCTATAACTAACGAATTATAATTAATGAGTAGGTAAGAGAGGAGATTAGGTGAGAGTCGGGTGTTCTCAACATTTGATTACCTGCTCCTCCACTCATATAACCTCCACCAACTTTGATGTGGCCACCAAAATATACGCTAGCGTTGGTATCTTTCGCTCTAAGCATATGTTTCAAATTTTCTACAATCACGTACGTGTCATCATCGGCTAGAAATTCAAAGATATCTTATCAAACTTTTAGAAGTTCATTAAATTTTTTTGTTTTGTTAACAATGCGTTAAAAAAGTAACCTTTTAAAAACCAATCAGCATCATTGAAGTGGTGCTCGAACACGTAGGAAAAACCTTTTTTGCTTTTTTCCCATAGCCAGTCTCTTCCTTCTATAGCACCTTTCAAAACAACAATAGGCAATGAACTGATTTCTGGGGGGAGTGCTTCTGTTGTAGTTGTAACTTTAAATTGAAAACAATTCGTTTATTTAATGATTGATCAGTACCAATATTTTCAATTTAATTATTAGATATGTAATTCCAACGCAAATCCTTACCAATTGAAGTGTTAGAAGCATTTACAATCTCCGTTTCCCTTTCATTCATCATAAAAAGTAGTTTATCGCATCGCTTTCCCCACGTCCGATTCACATGAATCGCTTTCTTTTCCAAATTCTCAGGTGATGTCATTACCCAACAAAGAAGCCTGACATCCTTCACTTCCGGTTTCCTACTGTCTTTGTCATCGTCATCCTTGTTATCGACGAATCCTACATGACTGAAAATATTGAATACAATATCTGAAAGAGTCTTAAATTCTAAAAAAGAGTTTGAATGGAAAGCCCACAAACCTCGGTTGGTACTTTAACCGTGGAGGATTCTCCACAGAGTTTATATAATGTCCAACATGTGACAATCCAAACCCGACAATGATTCCAACCAAAAGGGAAGTGAACATGGCGGAATTCATTTGCACTTGGAGCAGTCTTCTTACAAGCTCCATCTCAAATCAAGGTATTCCAAAATGTACAAAAACAACTTCCGGAAATGGAAGAATCAATGAACTATTTTACCAATCTATCTCCCTGTTTAATTAACATTAAACTTTCCCAATTAAAAACTTAAACTATTAAAAATCTCTCAATCCTTATCCCAATCGGTTTCTCCAAACTATCCCCACAAAAACAATAAAAATGTAAATTTACTCAAAAATTCAATCTCTGGCGGGTTTCAGACGTAAACAAACGAACTAATTACTACGCAAATATGTTTGCCCGGCTTTTAAAAACGTTTTCCTAATTTAAATATTTTACATAAAAACAAACAAATTAGAGTGACATCCGGTATTATTATGCAATATGCAAATAAATCAATTTGGTTAACGTTTTTCGAAGCGCCGCGTTCACTTGCCGGATAAGCAAGGAAACGTTGTTCAGCCAGCGCGCAGCGTCCGGAACCACTTTTTACGTTGAAATTACGCAATGATTACGTAGCAGAACCGGAGCGTAACGTATGGTACAATACACGCTGTGAATAAAGGAGTGGTGCATGTTGGGTATGCACATAGTGCACAGGTTGCGCTGAAGTTGCCCCAAGCCAAAGGGTTTGGGAAGCACCCAAACAAAAACACAAATCAGATGATTGTCACATATTTTTATGAGGAAAGCTCGTTAAAAGCAATTTTTTTAACGTGCTTTTACCAAATTTGATGGGATGGGGCGGACTCCAGTGAAAACAAAATGTGAGAGAAAGTGCAATGATAAGATGTTATCAGTTTTGTAGAGTTTTTTGTTTTTAAAAAGATAAGGAAATTTGCTCCTTGGCCTTTTCTGGACTTTGGAAGCAAATTTTCAAAAAGTGGTTGTTTTTTGAGTGTTTTAAATGTAAGAATTAAGAAGGAGGATAAATGAGGTCAGCAGTGAGTGTGATATTGTCGGGAACAGCTCCAGAGCAGGTAAAAGAGGCTTCAATTTTGGAAATTTTCAAAGGGGTGTTCCCTTTCTGGTTAATTTAAAAGGAAATTGACATAATTTAATTTATTGCAGAATATGTCATACCCGGATTATTCCCAAACACCGTTAGATCATCAATCACTTTTAGTGGTGGTACGGCATATCGGTAAGAAAAGACGTGATTTAAAAAAAAGCGCAAGCACATTTTATGTAATTATGATGTTCAAATGATTGGCAATACTTTATTGCAGGGCGACAGCTACGAACGAAGCAGTTTAATAGGGCGTTTGAACGAATCTCTAGGATCAATCAGTTAAAAGTGATAGATTCCCAAAATCAATCACGTCACATATGGATTCGCTATCTGAGGGGTTATCCACAATTGAATTCGGATGGAACACTTTATGAAGAGTCTCATTCTTCAGATATTAGCCCTTGTGTAGATGGAGATGAAGGGTTTCACCCTGGAAAGAAGAATGAAGGCAGTTCTGGAGGGAGTCCGAGAGACTCTGCTGTTTCGTCAACAGTTATGCCAGACTCTTTACAGTCGTGTTCTAATTCTGGAGGATCTTCTGCTCCTAGTAGTGTAAGTTTAGCATAAAATAAGATAAAAGCCTACACTTTAGAACCTAATAATAAATCTTGCAATATGATAAAAAATGAATTGTATCATGTTTGTTTTGATAATTTAGATGGGTGGAACCAGTGGTGGTGCACAGAAGAAATCAACAAGTTCAGACTCACTACAAAATTATTTAGGAACTCCTAATGAAGAATTCGATTCTGTTAGCGAGGATTCAAGTTCCCGGTCAGAGTCCGTCTCTGGAACTATACAGTATGCTCGTATGGAGCATGATGCAGCTACAGCTCAAGCCATTAATGATCAAAATTCAGACCGCAGCTCCAGTAATGGAGAACCTAAATCATTAATTGCGCCTACTAATTTCAAAGCCAGGACTCTATTTTATCCAACAATGGA
>JAHZNK010001782.1:0-11854 GCA_027744615.1 Lepidocyrtus cf. nigrosetosus NNG-2020
AAAGCGAACTTTTAGATATTTCACAAAAGATAATACCAAAATAGAGAAAAGGTTCTTTACAAAATTCTTTTTAATTTCAAAAGAAAGTTTCCCGAAGGGCTCACTATCTTCCTTTGTCTCACTTTCTTATGGAAAAAAGTCTTTTTTAATGGTTTTACCAAGGCTCTTCTCAATCTTCTCCTTTTTTGTATCTTTTCATCTGTTCAATGATGAAAGCTTTGTCGTGAAAGTCTATAGTACTCCAACTTTTTCGAGTTTTTTATCCTTTCTTGGAAAAAAAGAGAATGAAAAAGTCCTCATTACCCGGGCCTTGTTTATCCTTTGATAAAATCCGTATTTTTCATCAGGCTTAACACTTTCTTCAAAACTCTATTCCTTGTATAATTTCAAAGAAAAATTGAATTACTTTCTAAAAAAGTTTCTTTGACAAAGTTTATCATAATAACGGGGAAAATAGAGTTTTTAAAACACTATTTAAAAAAAGTATCAAATCTAACAAAATCTTTTAAATAATTAAAATTAACTTTCGGATGAGCTAAGGCTGGTTTCCCCTACTGGAATGTGACCTTTCCCGTTGTTTACGCATTGTCATTTAAATTGCGGTGAAAAGGATGTCGAATTGTGGCTTTTGGTATTTAACTTTGGATGTAATACGGTTGATTACAAAAGCATGAAGCGTGTATAAATCCTTTTTTTAAGATTGTAAAAAACATAAAAACATGCGTTGTTGCAACAATTTCAACAATTTTTAAAGCATAGAAGGAAGCTTGCGAAGATAATGCGTTTGGTTGACATAATGGAATTTACAATTTATGAAGAGCTTAACCCTTTGGAAAAAATGATCTTGTGTCACAATATTTTATCAGGTTTTTAATAGCTTCTGTTTTAAATAAAAGTGGGAGGCACCCACGTGCGTGAATCTTGGTAATTACGAACCAACTGGTGACAATAGTGATTGTTCAAAGCGTGATAATATCCTCCAAACATTACATTAAGATTCCACCAGGATTATCATTCCTCATAACAATCCACATTTCCTTCGTAAATATTTCAAATCTAATGAGCATAATTTTTTAAAGCTGTTGAAAAATATTCTCCGGAATGTTTCTTTGAAACGAGAGAATTCTCTGAATAGCTTTGATGGTTTTGTTCCCAGACACGGAAGACAATGCTGATGAGGTATTTGTCTTTCCTTCTCTTCTCTCTGTTCTGTTCTTGGCAGAGGGTCAACAGTTAAACAGCGCTGCCAATTTAGAAAGTTGTTGAGAGTTTTTTGTTTTGGCGTTGTTGTCTTTTTTATGTGTTCACACACGAAAACGACGTGTTCCTATTAATAAAAATACAATTCTTTAGATGCCAATCCGGCTAATGAGGACGGAACGAAATCCAATTGAAATGGAAGGAAACTTTGCTATCCTTTCTATTTCTGGGATGAGCTTGTATTTAAACACGAGTTTTGTGTGAGGGGAATTGAACAGATTGTGTTTTTAAACAGCGCATCCCATTCTTACGTAATGACAATGCGAGATAGTAGGAAAGTACAAATAAAATAGGAAGACACCCAGAAGAGGCGGAGAATCCAAACACAATAGAAAGAGAATAACATTGTTCTCCCTATCCATTCTTCTTTTCACTCTTTTTCATTCTGACGATGCTCTTTTCAGTGAACAAGTGCGTCAACGAATCCAAATCCTCCTTTTTACTATCTCACTTGATTCTCTCTCAGCCATGTTTTTTAATTAATTAACTTTTTTAAAACTTGTTAAAAACTATGAATGATGACGGTCATAAATGGGACATTTTATTTAAAAACCGATGAAGATAATACAAACTAGATGGTTTCTTGGCAAGTCTTTTTAGTTGCATGATTTTGTCCTGGTTTCTTCATCTGTCATATTTACAAAAAACTCAGACAATTTAAATAATAATTGAACTTTATTGTGGCGTCTTTTTGAGCAACTGGAGCACAAGGAAATTATGAAAATTATGATTTGTTTAAATTTATTCTAAGCTTTAAAGATAAAAAGAAGTTTTTTGTAAAGCGCATTCTTATTTTTTATGTAGAGTCTTTTTTATTTCCTTCAGTCACACATCATATCTCGTTAAATAATCGACTTTGTCTCCGATTCATTATAAAAGTCATCTCTGCTCATATTTCATCTGCAAAAGTTTCTCTTCGCTTTGTTTGCCGTTCATTCCTCTTCTTTTTTTCTACTGTAAGATTTCATTTAGATTAGAAAAGAGAAGACGTAGGGAGAAAAAAATAGTAAATAAGGCAGAACAATGCAGAATGCGCAGCAATCAAATCTATATTGAAAAATCTTTGAAGATGAGTGTGACGGAAGTATTATTTATTAAACAAGGGGAAAACGTGCTCAACCATTTTGGCATCTTCTATTCCTATTATCCTCGGCATACACTCCGTGCCAAAATAAAACTTCCTTGGTCTTTGTAAAGTAAATAGCAAAACAATACTAGAAATCAAATATTCACTTTTATAAGAAAATTGTATCTTCTTCAATCATGATTTTATACTTGAGCTTATTGTAAATAGAAATAAAACCGTCAAATAGGAAATAAAAATGAGGATGGGATTTATTGTGAAGATATTTACAAAAGATATCGTTTCTCTATTTTATTAAACATTTTTTTGGCAAAATCTTGACTATTCTTTATATCCTTTGGCTTCCTTTCCAACGTTTTCTTCGTTTGTCATTCAACAAATCCAAACAAAACATAACTTGGTCGTAAGTTAAACAATAATCTTGAATTATTTTATTTCTCTTTGCATGGGCGTGTGACAATGTTGATGATGACATTAAAACTTTACAAATAGATTGTGGAAAAAAGGGTGGACCTGACAAAATTGCGAGGGAAAACATTTTATAAATTTCTCATCACTCAAAACAATTTTTAGAATGAGGATGAGTTCTGCAAGTTTTAAATTCTACCGCCATTATCATTTCTCTTGGTGTATTTATTACAAAAATGATTCTCATAACAATGCTGGTATGCTGGAAAATGAATCTTTTTTATTTTCTCGCGTAGAAGTGAATGACCTCCTATTTTTTACCAATTTAACCCTTTCTCATTTTTTGATGGAGATCAATAAAGAAAGCAATATTGAATCAATCATCCATCCAGTTAAAAACGTTTTTATGGAAGGTTTTAATGTTTTTCTTTGCAAAAAATGGTAAAAATTTAAACTTGTTGAGTGAGTGTTTGCATTTGACCAATGTCTTTCAGCTGTGTTCCCTCGTTAGCCAAATGCGTGTGAAATTGCAAAAAAGTTAATGTTGTGCAGAAGCTAGAACTAAAAAGGTTTTTGCCGTTTTCCCACTTACCGTTTATTATTTCGTTAACTTTTGTAAAGTCTGAAAGGATGGATTTTATTCTCTTTTTTCTACGATGATTGATAAGAAAGATCTGTAACGAAAAATAGCGAAAAAACTTAAAAAAGTGTTTAATCTTGCTGACGAGGAAAACATGCCTGGTACTGAATGCAATTATTATGTATATTGGATGTTAAATTCATGAGATATTTGAACTTATTTGCATACACAGACTTATTTTCAGTGACGAGGGTTAATTTGCATATTAATTACATTTAGTACCGGGCTTGTTTCCTCGTCAGTAAAAAAAGCACATTTATTATTTAGCAACGTAGTTGTAGGTTTCGTTGTTTTTCACTTTTCGCAGACAAACGATTTACCAGACTGTTATTTTCCAAAAGATTTTTGTCTTCACATTGAATTTATTAAAGAGGTAGAAAAAATCAGAGTAGAAAATAAATGTCAAAGGTCAGAGACGTTTTCGTCGTGGTTTCATCCTTCTCTCCACATCATCCACTTATTCGTAACACAATACAAGTGAAAAATGTACAATTATTGATTAACATGCGTATAAAATATTACAGGGATGACCGTGATTTTTTCTCCGTAATCTAATCAATATTTTACTCACTGGTTGAAAAATCTTAATAATAATGCTAGCTATACCAAAAGATAAGTTAAAAACACACCTTTTTCTCGATAATTTTTTCTCATTTCTCAGCAATTGCGTTTTCAGGTATTGGGCAATCATAATGAGATATGGCGTGATTTTAAAAACTTAAAAACAATTAACTTCATTATTAAACTTAATTGTAGCATCTATGTTACATAACTTTAACTAATGATAAACCTGTTTAAATAAAGTATTACTATGATTGATTAACATTTAGACAAATAAATTAAGAGAGCTCCTCTCCTAGTTTTTTTTTCTGGCGCCACAAGAATTAATGATGATGATGAGTGTCCACGTAGCAAGCAATGTGGCATCGGCATGGCTTCGTTTTAAACCACGTCCACCACCAAATCATCATCCTTATCATGATAATAAGCCTTTCGATTGTGCAATAAATGAATCCAGTTTTTGTCGTCAAATTTTAATAGTACTTTGTGAAGAGAACAAGAAAAACTTGAATGTATGAGGGTGGTGTATGCCGTTAAATAATTAATAGAAGAGAAAAGGAGAAGATAATTGAAAAGTGTGGATGCAGCAGAACAAGTCTCTCCAACAAGTTCCAAAACTCCAAAGTAGAATGATCTTTGATTTTATGATAATAAAAATCCAAGAAAATGAAATTTAATTAAATCTTATGATTGTACAATGACTAACAAGTCAAATAAGAATATGATTTACACACTGTTTCTCTGCATTATTTTTCCTCGTACAATAAAATAACTTGTTTTTACATTGATTGGTTGGGTTTTATTCTCAATTCTTTACATTTTTGATTGTTTTCAATAAAAAAGAGTTGACCTGAGAAAAGGGTAAATGAAAGAAGAATACAAAATACGCCTTTGTGGGAGGGACAAATGGAAAAAATCATTTCTTTTCATAATTTGCTTAATTAGTATTGGTTTGTCAGGCTGCATAGTTAAAAAAAGAGTAAAATGCTTATTTTTCACAAAAGAAGGTAGCAATTGTTTAACTTGTAAAGGCGTACGTAGGATAACGGTTATTATAATGCTTTGATTTTGTTTAATTTACAGAGAATCTTAAAACACCTTGTTTGATAAACCTACGGACACAACAGTTAAAAAAATGAGTTCAAAACGGAAATCCCCACCAAATAAATTCGAAGAGGCAGGAGGTAAGCACGCATTTTACAAGGAAAACTATTACGTAATATGGAAAACGTGGCAAGACAATGAACAGAATGTAACTTTGTTTCTTTTATTTTCCTTTCTTTTCTCTTCTCATCCCACTCAATTCTTTCCGAATGAAATCAGTGGAGCGCGGACAAAAGGGAGGCGGAGTTGAAGAACAAGGAGTTTCGGGGCGAGCAATGGCTGCGCAATCCACACAAAAAAGCAATTTCCTCGACGGTGAAGAATACTTAAATGAAGAATATTACGAAGACTTCCAAAAGAAAAGGTCCCCCTCCCCTGGCTCAGCCTCTGATGAAGAATCTCAAGTGATGGTTAATCTCTTAAAAACAAGAATGGACTTCCGAGAGGCACCCCCAACTGGAGGGGCCTATGGCGGTGAAAATAATCAGAAGAGTAAAGTGGGAAGGAGGAATTTATCGAGAAATCACAGAAAAATAAAAGATCTCGATGGAGAGGAGGAAGATAAAGATTATTCAATGGAGTTTGAAGACGAAGCCGAAGATGAAGAGATGGTTGACGGATCTCAGAAAAACGGAAGGAGTCAACTTCTTCAACAGCTTTCATCCCAGGTACTCCCTAGCAGGAGGAAGTTGCGAAGAAGTCAAAACGGAAGTGAGGATGAAGAAGAAGACAATTCGGATTTTACAAGTTATTCACAAAACTCAGATGGGGAAGAACTAATTAGTAAATACCATCAGCAAATGCGGGAACTGGGCAAGTCTGGGAATCAAAAAAGCCCGCAAAATAACCTCAACAACAACAATTTAAACAATAATTACAACATTGACTCGAAAAATCACAAAAAGAGTATGGACGATGTTTTGAGGAAGCTCACTTCAAAGTTTGGAAACACCTCGGGAAATTCCACAGGGAATACTAACGGAGGTCACGTACGGAGCTCGGAGAGCTCCCCGAATTCAACTTCTGCTCTGGCCGGGATGAACATGGACCAAAGGTAGTTAAAATTAAGTAATTATCTTAATTATTTTAAATTGTAATAATTTGTATTATTTTAGTTTGGCAAACATCGGTCTCCTGGTTGGATTGGGCGCTGGAGAAGAATCCGAAAACGGTTTGGGGAATGAGCAGAAGATAACGCAGATGATAAACCAGTTGGAAAAGTTGCGGGAACAAATGTACACAAAAACCCCGCAAAACACTTCCCCACAGCATCACCCTCATCATCCTCCACACAATCAATCGGGAAGGTCTTCAAATTCTGCTTCATCCCCTGGGGAACCCGGGTTTAATAGTCAATCCAACTCACATTCTCAGCAAGGCTCAAAGGTATTTTAAAAATCATTTTCCGTTCATAATTTAATGCATTTTCCTCGTAATTGTAAATTCCCGTGCATTTATTTATTCAAAATCATATCATCTACAATTCTGTTTTTTTAATCTAAAAAAAATTGGATTATATTCGGATTTCGAAATGAATTACGAGCGTCTGTACGTCGACAATTTTTTTGTTTATAAAAAAAGGAAAACCATGTTTTTCTTATTTTCTCTTTTCTGTTCCGTTTCACTTGTTTTTCTTAAGGAACTTGTTTTCTGTCATATTCATTTTTTTCTTTATGATCCACCACCGCATCTTCTATCCTTCTTCACATATCATTATCTTCAAAACGTACCTCATTTTTACCTAAAAATTATTTTTATCGTTGATGACGCGTGCAACAGCTGCCTCCTTCCTAATCTTCTCTCTTGTATTTTAAAAGATCGGCTTTTTCAAAATGAGAATAATGTGAAATGAAGTGATTCTTTTTTTATATTAAAAAAGGTGCTTTATTCCAAGAAAATTTCTTGGCAAATGTGGATTTCTGTCGTCAGACACATATCCTTTTTTTAATTCTCTTTTATATCTTCCGGCATTAAAAAAAATAATGAAAGGTTTGTGGTTATAGAGGGAAATGAACTCAAGATTCCCTCCATTTCCTCCACATCCTCCATTCTATTCTTTTTAGATTTAAAAATCCTTTTATGACATGAATCTCTGCTCTTGTTTACAGTGGATTTATTTAATAAGAAAGAACGGAAGGGAGATTACATGCTCGGTGAATATAGCTGACTGTGATTTTGAACATTCTTAAAAGAAGTAAATCTCTTTTAAAACTTTGTGGCTTTTGTAGTTGTAAAAAAGTGACAACAATTTATGACAAGAAAGGATTGCTTAAATAGGAACAAAGTTAACCACAAAAGCGATAAAAAAAGACGGTTAAAAAAGAAGTGCAATAATAATAGCAATTCATTTTCATTCCCCTTGTCTCCTTTTTTAAAACTTCTTTTCCTTCCCCTCCTTTTTTTGAGCAGCTGTCATCTCTTTCATACGCTCCGTGCTAAGGATTCAAAATCTGCAAAATTTCATTCTTTCTAACTTCTTTAAAGAATCATCTTTTTTAAGATTGTGAATGAGACTAAAAATAAAAAAGGTTTAATTAGTCCACATATGCTCGACAATTTTTTTGTGCGATCGATAAAAAATATTCTCCCTTGCGTCCCGTTATAATTTTGTTGCCACACGTACTCTGGAATTCTTTTTTTAAACGACCGTCTCCTCGTCTGCTCCTTCTACTTTAAAAAATGGTTCTTAAATGGGTAAAAATTCTTTTTTTAAAACGACATTACTCAACAGAAATGAAAACAGTGAAATGCAAAAAGCTAGTGACGACTGCTGGAACACTTGAACTTTGACCTTTTTTGGAATGTGTGGGTGGTACAATAATAGAAACTATAGCGATGACGTATTTTACTTTTGATTTTGTTAATTTAAAGATTTTAAATAATCAGGGTTTTTGTTTGTTGTAATTAAGTTTTTAACTCCCGACTTTCTAGTGTAAACAAAGTTGATTTCCTTCTTTACCTTTTCATCGGCTGCGGTGTTGGGATTTGATGAGGATGAGAAAGGTCTTTCTTGTGATGAGCTTTCTTCTTGGAAGGGAAATTATTAAAGGTGAATACATTTCCTGTGAAATCCACTTTCCAACAGTTTTCAGGTGGAAAGAACAAAACTGCTCCTTACTTTAATCTTTTTCATATCGATTCTCTCCAGGCATTTCATACATAATAAACGACCGGTCGTTACTATTTTAACTATAGAAAGTATTATTTAAAATGGTCGACAAGGGGTCGTTAAGCAGTAAAATGTCGATAAAGGCTTAACGACTGGTTCGTTAAGTTCTATTCTGGCTTCTTCTATCTTCCATGATATTCCTTGGACGTAGTTTGTTAATAAAACTAAATTTAGAAGGGGAAAATAGATCAAAAAGATATTGTCTTGTGCTGTTTTGCTGTATCTTCTTTTATTATCAAAATCTTGCAAACTTTCTTCAAGTTTTCTTCTAAACTTTGTCTTCCTTTTTCCCAGGGAGGATTCTTGATTAGTGTAAATTAGTTTTTGTGTTTGTTTCTGATGAGTTTTCCTTGATCTTTGTTGATTATTATTTACATTCATTAACACAACCTTTTTGTTTACTTTGTTTCCTCTTTTCTCCCTGATGACTCTGCTTAGATTTTGAATATTATTTTAACGTAAAAATATCGATTTCTTTTAAAAAAAAGTTTTAAACAGAAGTCAATCAGTGAGCGATTTTCACAATTAACGTTGTAAAAGCACTCTCTGCAGGAGGGATGAAAAGGGTTGAATAATAATGAGCTTTTCTCGAAGGGGGATGAACAAAATAAGGTGTCCCACTACCCTTTTTTATCCACCTTTTCAATTATTTTATTTATGGGTCAAATCATAAAATCTATTAATTTTAACACAATTTGTACATCATTTAACACCCTCAAATAAGCATACGCTTGTATTACGTTGTTCAATCTAAATTTTGATGTAATTTAATTTTCATAAATCTCAATCTAAACTCAATTTCTTACCCTTTTATTCTTCATGTGTGATCTTTTTATACGCGATTGTGAGGAGATGGAAAATAGTTAATCCGCTGCAGCTAATCCAATAAAATTCAGCCTGTGGCAATGATAATGATATTTTTAAGAGAGGGGATAATGTATGGAGATATATGGAAACACAATTAAGAATGATTTTCAGCTTGAGAAGGTTGTAATTTAAATTAAATAACTTTTTACAGCTAAACCATCAACAGAAGTTCATACTTCATTTTTACGTTGTTCCAGGTTTTAAAGAAAGTTCTTTTTTAAAGATAAAAAAATGAATAAAATTTTATTTCCGGCCACACTTTTTTGGATTGTGGTTTGCTAAAGGAAGTAATAAAAATTAAAAAGGGGAACGTAAATAATCTTCCAATCATCCTTACAATGTACAAAAGGGAACCCAACCATGGCGCTATTATTCTAGTTTTTTTGCAAGTAAAAATTGTTTTTATGACAGATTCTGAATCTGTTAGGACGTCAGTGTTTGGCGGACAAGTTTACAAAGGAGTTTATTCACAAAATTATTAGATTTAACGGTATTTCTGAGGATAGTCAGATGTAAATGTTGCATGCAATTTTCAATCTTCGATATTTTCCTAT
This sequence comes from Lepidocyrtus cf. nigrosetosus NNG-2020, assembly GCA_027744615.1. NCBI lineage: Eukaryota > Metazoa > Arthropoda > Collembola > Entomobryomorpha > Entomobryidae > Lepidocyrtus > Lepidocyrtus cf. nigrosetosus NNG-2020. The sequence goes on from JAHZNK010001782.1 coordinate 9,648, forward strand.
TCTCCTCTCGTCATAATTTTTTGTCTTCTGGAAAAGACAAGGCAGCTGTACATACACCGTTGTCCTCATCATTCATTCATTTCCCCATTCAAAACGCAGAAACTGTAAAAGAAACCAGAAACAAGTTTTATTTCATATCTTCACTGTTCTTTTTTGGTCATGCTGGTTGCATTTTACGATTTTAAAATACGTTTTTTATTAAAAAGGGAAGATGACGATGATTTTTATGATTTTAACAAGATCACCCACAATAACGCAACATTTCACTTGTGTTGGAGATTAACTTGCTGTGAAGGAATTTAAGTTTTGTAGAAAAGGGAAGGTGAGGAAGATTTTTTGGAATTCGAAATGACGTAACGACAGGTCGTTAAGGGCTTTATCGACATTTTTCATTTTAACGGTCCAGAAATAAACTTCTAACAATGTAAAATAATAAATCTTTATAAACTGATTTTTTTCGTTATTAACGACCAGTCGTTAGTAAAATGTGGTCGTTATGATCGACGGTAATATTAGGTCGCTAAGACATCATTTTGAAGAATGTTTCTGAAATTATTTTTGTTGTTGTTTTGTTCCACTTGAAAATCCATGCGAAAAAAGGAAATGAACGGGGAATTGGAAAAGAAAAGGTTAACAGATTATGAAAGATTTTGGAGGAAATAGCAAATGTGTTGCTGGATTAGGAAATTGTGCTCGTATTGGGAAGATAATGTTTAATAATAACTTTATTGAGAGAGGGGCTCCTTCAATGCTTCAATGCTTAGGATTTTGGCGTTGCACACGGATACGCATAATTTATACGAAATGGGCTTTTCCAGCTTTTGTTTCCATTACTTCCCTTCTTTTCTACACAATTGCTACCCAATTTACTCACACTTTATTGTTCATTATTAGATTTTCGATAAGTGAATCCAAAGCTGATTTTGTGAGGGAAGTACAAAAAAAAACTATTTTCCCCATTGTCCTAATTTTCTTTAATTTCCGGAACTTTTGTGCTTTCTCGTGGACAAGAACGTAAGAAAACAATTTCTAGTTTTTTTACGCTGTTGATTGTCAATTTTGGAAGTAAATTCAATTCCAATTCACGCCCGATTTTATTTGTTGAAAAGAAAGGGGAATGAGATTTTGCAATTCAATTTTCACAATTGTTAAAAATTGGGATTTAACGCGGGAAAATTTGAAATTACGTCATATTTACGTGCATTTATCTAGTGAAGATGTGTATTAAGGAAAGTAATCATTATTTTCCCGTCTATTTCTGGCCTTCCTACGCACTTTATCATATTTTCCAAACACAGTGATCCCACCTTGTCTTAATCAATCACTGGGAAGACTGGATTTATCTGCCGTTAATACCGTTACAGTGCTAAGCCAGAGGGTAAATTAATGCTCTCTCGTAGTTTTGGAAGGTTTTTTGCTTAGGATGTTTTTTGAGGAGATAGCGTCATCCTCCACTCCAAATCCCAATCCGTCTTCCACTTGTCTAATCACACAATTATTCATCACAATCAACCTTATTTATTTAATGTTTACTTCACTTGTCACAGAACTAGGAAAATCCACTTTTTCTTTTATCTTTTGCAATTTTTCTTATTAATTGAGCTGTATCTTTTCAGACTCTGCATAGATCCACCTCTTTTTTCCACACCAGCTCATCAATCTATTTTGTAATTAGAGTAGCAATTATTATCACTTTTTATCTTATTTTACACAATCTTTGGTTTATCTTACAAAGGATTACATTCCAAAGGGATTATTATTTGGTATTGCACAAGGCGTGAGCAAAGTTACAAATTATTATGCAGATTGAGCCATAACTTTCTCAAATTGTCTCAAAAACTGTATTTGCTTTTGATAACTGCAGAAAAAAGAATTGAATGTCACATTTGATACGATTATTTTCCATCAAAAGTCACAAAAGGAATTGTCAAGGGAGTGATTCTACAACACAATCCTGCTTCCTTTCTTTGAGATTGTTTGCGGTTTGAGTGAGTTCAGCGAAGAGGAAGAGAAAAGATTTTTTTTTGTCTTTTTTGTTATTATTTAACTGTCATCTTCATTATTTCCTAGTTGTCAATTTGTCAGTTAAGTAGATAAAAAAATTATGTAGAAGACAACAACTTATTAAAATTGTTTGAATAACTGAAAAGTTTGACAAGCAAAAAGTTGTTTTGTAGAGTGTTTTATATTGTGAAAGGTATGAATGA
>JAHZNK010001783.1:0-10168 GCA_027744615.1 Lepidocyrtus cf. nigrosetosus NNG-2020
AGTTTTTCTCTCACATTTACTCGTCCTAAAACTAAATACATAAAACATCTACTATTCACAATTCACGGTTAGTTTAAGTGATCAACAGTAACTTTTAATCTTAAAATATCCCAATACAACTTCAATTCTAAGGTAATTAAGGAGGGTTAAATTGCAAGAATATATAAAGTAACTGCACGAGTAAAATATATATGTCCGTCGCCGTGATTTTTGCATCATTAAAGATGTTTACTTTCGTCAAAAAGCATTACGTAAAAACATCGATTACTGTCCTTACGGAGAACCTAATTATGTAGAACGTTATGTTACTGGAGAAAAATGAGTTTAAGTAAGTTTTTGGTCTGCTGAATGCTAATCTCAAGACTTTTTTAAATCTTAAAATAACTCAAATAACTTATTGTATATCTATTTTTTAAACCTCAAGAGTATACTGATTAGTAAATTAAACAATTTATAATAGTAAAAATAACATTAAATTGTTACGATTGTTCTCTGGGAGAGATTTTCCTTCTTAGAATTACATTATCCTATACCATAATTTGTCACATATAATGGAAAATAGACATTATGTAAAAACAAAATACAAAAAGGTGAATTCTCCAAAAAAAAAATAAATCCTCAACGACATAAAAGCAATCTCTTCTTCAGAACTATTTATTAAATAATGCCAACGCCTATACATGCTCCCTAAAGGAAGGTATTTCATCGCGACGATAATGCTTAATCCTTTAACAAACTTCTTTCTACATTTCTCCCTTCTTTTGTCGTATTTGTATTAGTTTCACATTGGAACCAAATCCTTCTGTTTAGATTTATAAATTAAAGAAGGGCGAATGTATGGCTATTATTAAGAATTTTTAAAGCTTTTCACTCTTAATAATAATGAATAAATGTTATTTCAGCACTTTCAACCACTTTCTAAAGCTGACTATTCTCCACACCTCCTCCTCCTCTGTTATTGTCGCTATTATTTAACCAAAAGAATTCTAATTTGTATTATGATGACGGGAAAGGGGTATGGTTCTTTTGTGTCAACGGCAGACTTACTTATTATGGCATTGTAAAAGTTGAAATCTTTTGGAATAGTGTCATAACCGAGGGAAGCCTTGCAGTGCAAAATAAGACGGGAGAAGACCACATTGATAAAAATATTATGGAAAGAACTAAAGAACGAAAGAAAGAATGAGTTGGTTATGGGAAAGGCTTATTTGGATCTTATTCACACATTATAATACTTATTCAAAAATCTAAAGAAATCCTTTACAAAATAGTAATAATGATAATAATGACGACAAAGAGGGGGAAAGTATAACAAAGTAGTTGGAAACTCTAATATGCAGCTATAAAAGTCGCTTTCACCATGCAAATAAATGGAATTGCATTCAGCAAAACGGAGACTTGACTGTTGACTGACTTTGGGCTATTGTTGTTCAAAGTGGGGAACTCTCCCTTCCATTCAAATTAAAGTAAAAAGATTGTGCATGACGATGTCAGTTTCTGTTTATTCTTTTTCCAATAGATATAAAACTAGTGCGAATGATTTTTGGGCTGCTTTTGTCTACTCCTTTTTAGGTGTCAAAGAGTGTAAAGAATGAGGAGTTGGGTGTTTGTCTGAGATGGACAAAAGAATTTCCAGAATAATGTTTTCTTCACTGCTCTGATTTTAAGGTTACTTTAAAATAAATAAGCCAATGCTATTGAAAAGTAAAAGTAGAAAAAGTGCTCTACAAAAGCAATGAAAGCCTTAGGTTTTACGATTGGTGCAATAATAATTAATTACCATTTCCGATATTTGCAATCAAATCAATCTAAATAGAAACGAACTATTCTTGCTAAAAAATAAATCACTACTGAAAGATCGTATATTAATTTCAATTGCCTTGCCTGCAATAATTTTAAAACACTCCATAAAAAGACTGAATGGACGTTAAAACGCATTTGATCATGATTATATTTTTAAGCAATATAAATTTTACATCTAATACAACACGAGCCATCTTCACAACATTTAGGAAAGTTTTTTGGATTGTACTTGTACCACAATAACCGTCTCATAAAAGAGTTCAAAGAGAGGGCGAGCGGTTTGGCCTTGAAACTTCGTCCTGCTGCTGGCTAGACTGAACTCATGTATTACATTGCCGATATACCGCAAGCAACAAGTTTATAACGAAGTATTTAAATGAAAAACTGAATGAGCATTGGTTTAATCTACGTCAATTGATATTTCATGCTTCTATTCCATCACTGAGTTATAAATTTATTTCATAATATATTCTAAGATGAACCTACATTTCAGATTGTATTGGTATGATATTAAACACATGTGGAAACTCAGAATCTTTTAAATGATGGCGATTCAAAGTGGTCTATGTCTCTTCAGTGCGACTACATATGGCGTATCACCTGTCGAGTACTTGTGTATATGGAATTTTAGTTACAAGTAAAATGTCTTTGTCATGTGCATGACAGTTACTTTTTCTTTAAATAAACGATTTTTTAAATCCATATTTTTGCAAAATGTCTATGATAAAAACGTTCTCAAAATTTGCTCAAAATGGTCTCAAAAACTTTTCTCAAATTGGAGGCTCAAATATGGCTCGCTCAATCAGAACATTTTCATCCTCATCCCCTTATCTTTCGTCTTTCTCAAGAACTGAGGTGAGTATCCCCGTGCCGATTACTGGAGGCCATTTGGCTGGTATGTAAAGTGAAAGTGAAAATCTTTGAAACTAACATGTTGTTACAAAACCTTGTATATTGAATGTTTTTAAATTTAAAGCTCAATTATGGGAAAAGGAATCACCCAACAAGGAAAATTTACCAAAAAGAACTCCAATTATTTGTATGCATGGGTTTCAAGATAACAGCAGTTCATTTGATCCTCTGATACCGTTAATATTGAAAGACGGGATGACAATAGTGAGCGTAGACTTACCCGGACATGGTTTGTCTTCACATCTTACCGGCTCAGGTGCAGATTTTGCACTTGATGGAGTCTGCGTAATTCACAGAGTTATGCGCCATTTCAAATGGGAAAAGGTTACATTGATTGGACATTCCTATGGGTCTATATTGAGTTTTTTCTTCACAGTTACCTTTGGAGAGTGAGTTACGTTTTTCCTTTATAACTTCTGGATAATACTCAATTATTAGATGTGCCACCAAACACAAATTAAATACTTTTACTCATTACTTGCAGAAAAGTAGACAAATATGTAGCAATTGAAAACCTTCATCCAATACCACGAGAAGCAACATTTCACCTCGATAGAACATCAAAAAAGTTATTTGAAATTGAAAGCAAATTATCAAACCCAACGAAAAAGCAACCAAGCTACACTTTGGATGAAATGATCCAACGTACAAGTAAGGCCAGGAAAGGAACGGTGACCGATGATGGGATTCGAACACTTTTGAAGCGTGGAGCAATGCCGGATCCTAATAACCCAGATTTTTACAAATTTACTCATGATTTGAAAACGAATATTCCATCCATGTTTGGAAGAGTGGGCTTTGAGGAATCTGTAAAAATTGCAAAGAATATTAAGTGTCCAGTTTGTGTAATCAAGGGAGATCCAGGGGAAGACTATGAGCCAAGGGAAAACTTTATAAAAGTTGTTGATGCTGCCAGAGAAGCCACTGGGGGGAAACTCGAGTTTCATCTAGTTAAGGGAACTCATCATTTGCATTTAAATACTCCAGAGTTAGTAGCACCAATTATATCCAAGTTTTTGGACTAACTTGATTAAAATAAATGTGATATACCGTTAAATAAAGTGATAAATTGACATTCAATTAGCCGTAAAAAATGCTTGACAAATTGAAAGAAAACGATTTTATAGTTAGTAATAATATCAAACACTGAAAATCTAACTCGTACTTTAACATTCATTATTATTGCATACTATTTGTCTTCTTCAGCTCTATAATAGAAATGTGTATTGCAGAATTATGTGTATGAAACCTTTGCTTTGCGATTCATCGACTAACTAAGCAAGCGTCAAAATCACGACTCACGACCATTCTGTCAAAAATAATCCATCCCATGCATGAATACAAAATCATTTCCTTTCACACATTTCCAGGAACTGGAAAGATATGAAATAAGGATTGTGGATAATTTAAAGCATTCATAATGGTTCAATTCAGGAAGTTCATGCAAGACTTCGATACCCAAAGTAAGATTGACAACTAGACACATGCAATCCTCAACGGCGTTTAAACTAATTTCCAAAGATTTTATTGGTTTAGATTCTCATCAAAGTAAAAAACATAATAGTCAATAGTTGGTGGCTTCACAGTTCTCAGAAGTCATTTTCATTTTGCTGTCAGATTAAATACCATTTCTCAGATTTCTTCCTGTTTACTTTTCGGAGGGTTGACACAAACAACATTGTACGCACGAAAATCATTTTTGTTATATGACATAACTTTTTGCCAGCTCATCTTTCAGTATATTTATTCCATTGAATGTAGAAATGATTTAAAAATATTATCTGAAAATACTTTCTTGTGAATAACAAATAAATTTTACAAATTACTTTCAACTGAATAAAAAATTGTTTACAGTTCAGGGACTTGCTAATTTGACATGAAATCACTGGAATATTTGTTTACTTAAGTAAGAAACGTCATTGTGCTAAAGCTGAATCCTAAAATCCCAATAAAACGCAAAAGAAAATAGGCAATAAAAAAGCGAGGAGCTGGCATCATTTTATTGCTTCCTATTTTTGTGGCATGATCTAAAAACTGGACTTTGTCTCAAATGAATTGAACTTGCATACGTCATCATTCATATTAATCATTATCAGCCAGTGTTGAAGTACATCTAATCACTTCATCGTCACACCGTCTGAGAAGGGGATATTCCAGATTTTGTTGTTACGAAAGCAAAATCTGATTTCTGAATCTCAACTTGATCGAGAATTTTTAGTTAGCCACAAAAACAAGTCTTTTTGCTCTGGTTGTGATTCAACTACGCATGGTGTCCGCGACCTGTGTTGTGCGTACCTAGTCACTACATGTGAAATCTTTGTTTACTACGGCTTCATCTAATTCATCCTTCAAGAAAAGTAAGTTTGTTCCAGTATCAAATCATGAATACTAGATTCTGATTAAATTCGACATGTACAAGATTATAATAGGCATTTTGCTACTATCATTGTATGAATTTCCAATATTTCTCATATTTGCTGGCGTTGATGACATCAATTCTTATAGTCACCTTTAAATAATATTGACCTAATGTATGGCGTTCATGAAAATATCCAACTGATTGCATAATGTTATGCTGAATTTGTGCGGCCACAGGCACTTGGCTAATCTTCAAGAGTCGATACACTATGACCATGCATACATCTTAAACGCATGTCGCCTGCATTACCATCTTTGTTCATGATCTTTGTTTCGTTGAATTGTAAGGATAGCTTGATGGTGGCAATTACCCAGGCGGTGGATAACTGTATATGCCTAAGGTATTTTATATAAAGGCAAAATTCAATCCCGTCATTTCATCAATTTAAGAATTGGTGTCATTCAGAGAACTTTGTCTTAAAACAAAACCACTTTCCTGTAAACGACTTGTACTGTCTATGAAGTGTAATTGTACAATTTTATAATTATTTTGCAGTGTGTGCTTAATTTCTTGAAGCTAGAACTTTAAATTTATTCAGTTAAAATCTCGAACTAAATTATCCACTTATCATGAAGCCGTCGAAGCTGGGAACCTTCCAATTTGTTAGCTCATCGTTATGGATCACAGGTAAATTCCCATTTCTTTTATCATAAATCTATAAACAATCCAGTTCATTTTAAGTGGGCATTTGCAAAGAATCATTTCGTTGGAAAAGAGCTGACATTTATTTTGCACTACTTGCAAATCTATTTAGTTTTGTGCAAAATCCTTATGCAAATTAGTAACGGATTTTTCGTCTGCGAGGTTTGAATGAAAGACATTCTTTTAGGGAGGGCAGTGTGTATGAAGGACATTCCACAACTCCTACATGATGATATTTTTGTAAAGTAATAAATAGTTTGGCATGTTAGAAAATGTATTAGAATAGCCAATAATAAAACTATCGTTGATTTACGCCTTGAAGATATCCTAGTTTAGTTTCATATTGTTAAAAATTCTTGCAAAAAGTGACAAATCCATTAATGGTCTGCTTCACTGTCGTAAATTACTCACATCAATCTTAGGTTTAGTACAGTGATCTTTGTTTTGCCCAAACCAATCGAATTAAGATATGACATGACAGTATTTTATAATATGAAAGAGCCCGCAATAGCACAACTTATTTCATCTCTAATTTTTGCAAGCCTCCATCAATTCAATTTGTCCATTGTTTATTTTTCCTTGCGAAAAAAACGCGTACTGCAAAAACTAAGGCGTAAAAATAAATAATCGTATGAAATGTTCATTGTCAAAGCTAACAATTTTTAATGGATTTGACAGGTGACAATGCGCATTTTAATTAACTTAAGCAAAAAGTTAGAGCTCCAAACCGGATATGAAGTTCTCCATTGTAACTTCAACTGTCACGTTTCTATTGTACTGCCAATGTCTGATTACGAAATTGCCATTCAGAAGAGTAAAAGACAATAACACTAAATTAAGTGTCACCGTGAGTTTTGTCTTTTTTGCATAAAAAAGGGAGCTTGCTCCATTCCATTTATTTGTCTTATATAACCCAAAAATATTATCATAATAACTTCATCTAAAAAGTAGTACCGTCTTCTTATCATTTTTAATCAATAATAATGTTTACTTGGGTGTTTTTTTGCGCAAACAGAAGCAGGTGCCGCTTTATTATTACTTATTGCTAGTTCTCCATTTATTATAAATATTTTATTGGATCGTAAAATACTCATGTAACGTTTTCGCATTCTAATAGGTAAACTTCATAATATTCGATAATATGAATAAGTTGGCCGCACACTCAACGTCCTTTGCCTTTTTCATATCACTTATGAAGTTGTTGTTTGATTGAATGATTTACGTACATCAGCTTCTGGGTTTTGTAACTTCTCTCATTAAACAAAAGAAATATAATATACGAAAGTAAATATGAAATACTTTTTCATCATTACCAAGGTTCAAGGTAGTAGCAGGTAGCAAGGTTTTCTATATATGTCCTAAAATGCCAGAAAACAAAAACTTTTGACTTTGGCATGGATTTGCAAAATAAGGCACTCAGGTATTCTGTTAGTTTGCGCAATTTGCAAACAAATTTTACCGACATATGCCTAAATGCACACAATATCAAATTATTTTGCCTGTTAGCATTTCATTCCTTCCATCAAAATATTCGGTTATAAAGCAATGAATATAATTTAATACCATTCGAACATTTGTCATTTTCCACAACATTTTAAGGAAGTTTGGCTGTGCTCTTAGGAAAGCATGTTGTCAGTTAGTCTCTTTCCCTTTTTTCGTTTCGCAATATCTCGCAAATACGCTTTTTTGCTTAATAGATGTAAAGCACAGGTACCGGAAACATTTCCTATTTTATGCTAAACCTTTCGACAAATTGTTTTGTAAATATTATTAATCGCAAAAGTCTGCTTTACTTTGCAATAGTGGAAGCTCTAATAAAATTGAATTATAAAAGTGTGGGAGGATGAATTCAATCAGAAAGTTAATCAGATTTAAGTATTTGATATTCAAAAAGAATAAAGATTTATTTTTGTTTGACTTCAGGTAGGTACATGCTAGATTATAAATGTATTTTGCGGCTTGTCACCTTTTTGTAATAAAAAATAAATTTTAAAACATTTATATCATCTGAGACAGGTACCTATCATTTACATACATCAACTTTATATTTCATAATTTATGAACAATTGAAAGAACAAATGAATGAATGAAACTGACAAAGTTGATGTCCTTCTTTCTCGTAAATAACCAGTATTAATTTATTATATGGTTATTGCTTTTACGTAGATTAGGTAATGACATTATTGGCAAACTTGCTTGTTTTTGCTTCTGTATTGCGGCCGAAACATGGTCATTTATATGCTAATTTTTGCTAAAAACGTAAGCCGACCCGAATCGGGGTAAAGTAAGACGAGTACAAAGTAAAATTGTTTGAAAATCAGGGAACTGAACAAAAAGTTGAACATCCGGCATCATCAATAATGGAATGAGTAGAAGTTGACAAGATGTATTTCTAAACATGCGAAAAATGGCAGTTAACATCGAAGAAAGAGTAATGTTCAGGATGTCATAATATAAATTAAGGAAAACGATCCTGTTGTTGAAGAGGAATGCTGATTGATACAAGTGAAGAGATGGGAATTTACATGACTCCTGTGTGCTTACATGCCATCAACATAATTTTAAAATGATCATCTCATCATCATGACTCCTTCATTTTTGTATACTGCTAATATAGATGTACACTTATAATAATATGACGTCTTGCGCCATTATTATAATAGAAAGATCTTCTTTTTGGTAAAAAAATAGCCAACATTTCTCCATTTTATAAAAAGGGATTGTATTTTTGATATCTCTTCGCAAAAGGAATTTTAATGAGGTATTATACTATACGTTATACGATGAGAGAGAATTATGCTTTTGCGCGATAAAGTAAGAACAAATCAACATCCGGAATGTCTTATTTATTCCTTTGACTTATCTTTTAACCCTTTTCTACCTATTTGAAATCACGGAGTCATTAATAACATGACATTTAGACGGAATCGCAAGTTGGAGATAAAACAAAAAACCGGGGTATAATGATCCATGGAATACCCCCACATCAGGATTAATTTAAAGTGTGCGATGCTCGCAGCTTTTCTAAATCCATTTTTCACGTTTTTGTTCATAAATATAATCGTGCAATTGGTAATACGTAATGGCAAATTTGAAACTGAAGAAGTGTTTATTCATTACGAATATGCCTAAAATGTATCTGCGTAATTCATATTATTTATTGATTCTACCATTCAACTAGCTTCAGGACATATCAAGTTCTTATTTGATGAAAAAATCGTGTGCTGCTTTCTGAATTTCTGCCGCAAAGCTCAATTAAGAAGTAAAATAATTAGTGCCACAAGACTACTTGGGAAATTTATTTTTTCAAGACTGGATCTTTGACGGACTAGCTTCTGTTATGATGATAATAATATTATGAAAACTTTATCTTGTTTTGCAAAATTTGCAATTTTTATATAAAATATACCAAAAAATACGCTGAAACCCCATCATGATGGACATATTTAAAAGAACATTATTAAGATTGTTGCCATTTTTTGTTATAGACGGCAGCTATGCTATCACATCATTAGTTTTATCTTTTTAGCATAATTTAAAGAATTAGGATGTTAACCCGGATGTGAGCATATAAAAATCAGTAAATTCGTTTCCAAAAACACATGAACCCTGGGAAAGAGTGTTTCATATAAAGATTACAGGCAAATAGAATTTAAATAATTAATTTTAGTATAAATTTTGAATGTGTACTATCAAAGGGATAAATGAATATATTTTTGACAGAAAAGTATTTAGCTTACAACACTTTAATATAAGATATGGCTTGTTTTAGTTGTAGATTAGGTAGGTACATGTTTTTTTCTTTGATATCATCAAGTCACGACCGATATCTCTACCTGCGATGATACGACACTGGTTTAAATTCAAATAATCGAAGGGACAAACATGTTTGAATAAAGAATGCGCATTCAACTGCTCAAAGCTCATGCTCATTGATATGAATATTCCGTAAAAACATAATGTAGAAAATTAATTATAGATGCAATATTTTTATAAATCATCATATTGTTGAGTAATGACATTAAATTGATTTTGTCATTTAATGCGATTTTAACATTCAGTTAGGTGTTTGCACGATTATCCTAGTTATGGCCTTAAACTTATCAAAACTTGAATATAGAAATTTATGGTTGCAAAGTCGTGAAAAGAAGAAGATCCTGGTCCAAATTCTTGCTGCGTTTTAGTTTATTGTTTTAAAAAATGCAGCATGAGTTGGCAATTTAGAATACAAAGTAGATTCCCAAATGAGATAGATAATTAAGCATAATACGAACGGGTCAAGCTGATGGAGGAATTCATAAAAAGTAAATCATGATCCATTGATTACGAATATATCAGTTTAACAATAAAAAACGCAGTTACTTGCCGGTTTGCACACGTAAAGTTTTTTTG
>JAHZNK010001784.1:0-20365 GCA_027744615.1 Lepidocyrtus cf. nigrosetosus NNG-2020
ATTTTATCTTCGGTTTTTGCTTCTTTCATTGTTATTTCAAGAATTGAAGCGTTTTTAACTTCAAAATATTCTTCTTTTAAAATAAGCGGTTTATTTGCAATTGTCACTGTTTGAAGTTTTGCATTGTCTAAAATATATTTTGTTTTTTTTTTTTGCAGGATCATGTTTCACGTGTGGACAACTTGATTAGATCCATTGTTTCACAACAATCAACTGAAAAAGTGATTTTTCATTGAAAACTATTTTAAAAGTCCGCCTCTTTAAGGAAGTTTAAATGTATTGTTTAGAAAAGTAATGTTTGGAGATATCCATTTACATTTTGTGCAGTTTTTAAATAGTGTTAATTAGCGGAAAGGCGGGATGCGGCTTAATGAACACTATTTATGGATTTTGTGTGAAAACTGTTTGCAGCTTTCTTCTAATTTAAGCCCAGTGAACTAGTTTCGTTCAAGTGACTTTTTGCAATTAGTGAAAAGTGATGGCGCCAGGAAATGTTTAAGAAAATGACGAGTTTATGAGAAAACGCCAAATGTTTAATTATTTTTGAATAATTTATGATAAGCACTTATCCAAAAACAAATGCTTTACAATTGTAAAGATCGAATTTTGCAACGTTGTGCATTACTAGTTGAGTAATGTTTATTTTTTAATAATTTATCGATAAGTCATTAAAAATGTTTTCATCCGGGGGAGGACAAGATCCTTCCCAAAGAAGGACAGAGGGTTCTTCATCATCTGAAGATGAGCCCGGCCCTTTCATAACCGTCGTTTCAGTTGACGGCGGCCTCCAAACAGGGAACAAACTGACGGTGATAACCCCCACGGAAATTAACGAGACTAAACAAGGGAAACAAGCAGTTATAAGAAAACTCGACACTTGTCAAGATAAGCCTTCTCCTGCTCCTCGAACAAGTAAACTTCAACAGCCAACTAAAATAAAAGACAGCTCGTCATCAGCTGCTAATGATGCAAAAAACGCTAAAAAAGATAACCTCTGCGACGCAAGTCAAGGTGGGGCCGCGTACGTAACAGTTTTGGCGCTGACAGAAACTCAAAAACCAAAATCAAGCATCCCTGTCAGATCAGAACCTGTCCCTAAAAAGTCAGTGGTGAACATCTGCAAACCAGCCAAAGGGCCCACCCCACCTCCATCCGTCCCTCCACGGGTTGAAAATGTAAAAAGTTCAAACCAAACAGTGACAATTGCAAATAAACCGCTTATTTTAAAAGAAGAATATTTTGAAGTTAAAAACGCTTCAATTCTTGAAATAACAATGAAAGAAGCAAAAACCGAAGATAAAATTCGCGAACAAGTCGTTGTCTACCGCCTTCCGGGGGAGAGGCTCGGCTTTGCTTTAAAATTCGACGGGGGCACCTCCCCCTCCCCACTTGATAAGGTGAATCATTTAATAATTCAATCTTGTGCTGAAGGAAGTCCCGCAAAGAGAACTGACACTTCCTGGGGTGGCCTTGGCTCCGTAGCGGTGAAACTCTTGATTGAACATGTTTACACAGCTGAAGAAATTAATTTAATTAAAAAACGTAAGGAACTAGCTGCCCAAACAGCTCAAAAAGGTATTTTACATCCCAATCAGGGAGTCACGATAAAAGATGCGAAAAATTCGCAAATTAAAGAAGAAGTTGAAGGGAAAAGTTCAAAAATCCCTGTAAAACGTGGTCATTCATCATCTTCAACTCGAGTCCTGCAAAGTCTTAAGAATGGAGACGCGCTTGAATTAAAATTACAACCCCCTGTGGGTTTCGAAGATGAGCTTCGCTCTCATCAGCTCTCTGTAGGTCAGAATAATTACGAGAGGAACAAGAGCGAGCAGAATACAAAGCACGTTAATGACCACTCTAATGAAGCAAAAATGAATGAATCTGCAATCGAAATGAACTCCTCCAATGCATTCCCCGAGTCAATGCCTAGTGGGTCAAATACCGGTCAAAATAGTCTTCACCCTCCGTATTCCCTCTCCAGTAATAACACCGGAAGTAATGGAAGCTTAAACACTGGATTTCTTATATGTGGACCTGACACCTCCTCAGTTTCAATTTGCGGATCTGATGAAACTGAAAGCACGAGATCCACAGTGGTCTCCCGACTTTCTGTTGGCTCCTCCATGACTTCAATTTCAATGGGGATTTCAGGAAACTTCACAGATTGTAATAATAACTCTCTATCGCAAATCTCCGAAGGGATAGTAGATAAGAGAAAACGCAGTCCTAATTCTTCAATGGACTCGCCTTCTTTAGAAAACTTGCACGATCATCTTCTCATTGAAGGAGATTTGCTTCATCATGTGCCACAACAGGTACGACCAATCCTTCGTAAAGAAATCTCTTGTGAGATCCCGTTAGAACCTCCGTTGTCCTTCCAAGACGCACAAGAACAGGTTAAAATAAAAAGCGGGTTGCCTTCTGCAACTGAAAATGAGAAAAAACCTGCAAGCGTGTTGCAGCGAGCTGAGCAACAATACGCACAATTAGAGCAATCTTATCGGCAAGATAATAATTTGGCTTATCAACACAGTAAAAATATAGTCGGCTTGAATAAAAACGAAGAATTATTTGACGACGAGGAATTAGCCCTTCTCGCAGATGAACTCGGCTTGGATCAAGAAGATGAAGACTTATTTAAAGCAATGCTTGCAGAAATTGAAGCAAATGATGAAGATTTAGAAGAATATGGCCCGATTTTGGCAAAATCTTCAAAGTCTTCATCAAAAGATTTGAAAGATGTTAAAAAAGAAGAAGCTTTAAAAGGCGCTTTGTGGATGATGAGCTGTGACGAGAAGAAAGATGAGATTGTGGTCAGTGCAAAATTAGGGAAGACAACTTATTTCAATGCAAATTACACTCTGACGGATTGTGACGGGGAAATTGTGGAGAATAAAATCGTTCTTCGTAATGAACAAATTCAAAATTTGCAATCTGCAACCGTTCCTATCCCAAGCAAACTTGATGAGTCGTGGGTTTTAAATCCCGAGGATGTCAACATGTAAGTATTCTTTTTATAAAATTCAACAAAATGTGATAATTATTCACATTTTTGCCACTGCAGATTTTAAAGATTTTTCAAAATTGTAATAATTTAAGAAGGAGGAACTTGCAAACTTGTTTTTTTCTGTTTTACATGATAAACTGAAATTTTAACGCTTTTGAATGAAGTTGATTTTACATTAACCGTTTTTCTTTGATTGTGGGCTTCTTTATAGTAATTTGTAGTTTAGTTCAACTGAATGAAGTTACATGTAATCAAGAAAATGATCTGGTTAATATAGGTCAAAAATACAAGCTTTGATATTATGTAAGCATACCTATAGATTTCAAAAATCATTTCAATAAGGAAAACAAAAAAGTCTTTTTAAGGAAGATCAAGATTTGAGTTTCATTTGAACACCAGCAGCTAGTCTGATTAAAATCGTGAAATTGATATCAATAAAAAACCAGCTCATGACTGAGAATGTGGTGAATTTAACTTTTTTAGGGAAAATGACAAACTTATTTAATCAATTTTTACTTCAAATAATGCAAAAAAAATAGCTTTCTCTTACTACATTACAACTGTCAATATATTATTTGAAACAAAGTGACAATTTGAAGGAATTGTTTTGAATATCTTCTTGAATAAAAATGACGTTTTTACATCTGCTTACTTTTCTACATGGGTATGCAAAGATTGTGATTAAATTGTCGTTAATGTCACGAATGAAACAAATACTTTCACATGTCAACATCCTCTCTCTCCCTTTGCTTTTGTTTTATCTTTAATATGTATCAATTGTAATGGTTCGTGAGGTTTGATTCTATCTTTAACGACATTTGTTTAATTTGACTTTCTTATGCTTATCATATATCGTACAAGGAACTAAATTACCTAATTGAAAAGTTTTTTTTAAAAATTTTTAAAGATTTTGTATTGTAATTTTATTCTGTCTAAATACTTTGTTACAATTTAATACAAAATATTGCCTAGAATTTTATTTATTTAGATTTGTAAAACAAAATCAACGACAAAATTTTCTTTACAAATTAAACCGTTATTTTAATTGCTTGAAATAAGTAAGTCAGGAGTTCTGAAGGTTATTGCAAATCAGGTTTGCAAAATGCACCTGTTCAAAATATAAGACGCCTGGCGCCTGCTTAGCTTTATCAGCTTTATGAAGCCCTGCGTGACTTCATCTTCTTTGTTTTGCAAGTTTTTATTCAAGGTAAATGCCGAGCCATCTACGAAAACCTTTCTGCAACAATGTTTGCAACAATCAAAGAAACTTGATCAGTTATCTGGTTTTCCACTAGAGGAGTAACCACTTTGAAAACGATTTTGTTTTTTAAAAAAGGAACACGCTTGTGCAGTGACGACCTAACAGTTTTTATTCAAATTGATTCATCATCGTTATGGATTATTGCGATCAGAGTTTAATTTAAACTGTATTTTGAACCCGGTACTGAGAGTAAAATTAGTTGAAATTCACCCAACACCGTATTTAAAAAATCTGCTTTGTAATGATTTTCTGAATTCTCAAAATTTATTCATAAGTAGTTTTTGAATGTTTTGCTTCAATAGTTTCATTCCCAAAGGGACCGTATGCTTTATCATCCATAAAGTTCCTTTTCCTATCTTAAACGTCTTCAGAAGAAGGATCGCTATGATTTGCAATGATTTGCAAAAAAGTTAAACTTTGCTACTTAAACTGTACTTTTTACAAAACTTCATTTTCCATTCACTTCCGTGAATTTCTGAATCTCACAGCTAATTTCATAGTTTGTTAAAGTATTGTGAATATTACGTAACTTAATTAAAGTGTAAATGCAAGTGAACCTCCGTTATAGTGGACCTTACTTGTAGACATGTGTATATTACGGTTGCGTTTAATTTGCGAATAATTACTCATTTTCTCAATTTTAACGACAATTAGCAAACGTGTTAATTTTTTACATGATGTAAAAATAATTAAATTTTTGTGATGAATTAATATTTTACGGTTCACAAACTATAATTGCGTAGTTTTTACAGGGCATTCTCATTAACCTCTTGATTACTACGCAATTACATAATTATTTTAAGAACCTTTCTTGACCACAATTTTCTAAACATTTAAAGTTCACATGTTCCACATAATTTGATAAAAATCTAAAATCCGTTAAGTCCATTCAATTTTTTACCCACTTTATCCATTTTCATAAATTCTTCTTGAACGGACCTCATCTCACAATTGTACCCATTGTCCTTTTAAATTTGTTACACTTTTTCATATTTTTCAGGGCCATCTTTTTAAATATGATGTAACGGTTTTTTCAAAAACCCATGCAAATTTTTGATAAGTATAGATAGGTACCTGTCTAAGTCTTTTTTTTATCAAAATGCGTGCATCATGCATAACGTCATCCTCGTCATTTTTTATCCTCATGGACAAAGCAGTTTTAAAAAAGGAACCACAGTGCCTTCATCTTTCTGTTTAAATCGTGCAAGTCGTGGATGTATAACGGCTTTAGTAAAACTCACGCCGGATCAAAATATGCCCCTGTTTATTCTTTTGATAATTAGCTGAAAAAATTACCAAAAGAAAGGTTTTTTTAAACCGTGCAGAAAAAAACAAAAGATTTTTGCTTCATCATGCATAATTTATAATTCTCCTTTGAATAATATTTGTTTGGACATGTCTTTTCTGTTTTTACAAAGAAAAGATCGTGAGCAAATTGCTCTCTTTTCTAGCTTTTATGATATAATGATTATTCAAGTGACTTTATTAAAATTTGCAGCTTCTTCAAATCATTTGCAAGCTCCCACCCATTCTTTTAAAATGTGTTCATCAATTAAAAGGTAGCAAGCCTGGTTAGTTACTACCTCGAAGAATTTTTGTGCCAGGAGTTTCCTTTATGCAAATTATAACTGATCGCAAACCTCGTAAATTATCATAAAACCTTTTAAATAGTCCAATTTTTGCATTAATTAACTCATAGGAAGAGAAGATTTACAAAGTTTTCCTTAACAAATTGTCCTAATTGTTTCATAAATATCCTCCACCCTTCAAAATAATCCCGGAGGGTAGGAAAAAAACCTTTTGAAAACGCTAATAAGAGAAAAATAGGGCGATTCTTCCTTTTTTCTTTCCCACTTGTAAAAAACTGTTTTTTATTCACAGATCCGAAGAAAAGGGAGTCGTGAGGATAAACAATTCTTCATTAACAAAACAAGTTGAAAAATCTGCTCCAATTGTAGCTTGTTCAGGAGCTCAATCCAACAATCTAATTGACGGGGGGACTAACGGGATTGAATCCACTCCACCTGAAGCCTCTTTGTTTTATAAAGTCGTTGAACCAAATGAAAAGCCCAGTGAAAAACTGACATCTCAACAAGATGCCCGCGTGACTTCTGAAGACGCCCGGGACAAAGAATTGGAGTGCTGCAGTAAAACGAAGTTATTTGTTGAAGGGTTGCCCGTTCTTAAAGAGCAGATGATTCAAGGTAATTACAGTTAAAACTTACAAATATTTACTTCTTACAATTTGTAATAAGTGTCAAAATAAAAAAGAGCAAGATCTGGTTCTCCCTTGTAAAAATCCTCTCTTGAGAAAAACAACTGTAATTTAACAAAATTCAATGATTATTCAATGAGCAGACATTTAACTGCATGAGACCATGTAAAAATGATAAATTAGAGCGGTAATTGTAAATTGCGCAATACTTTTAAATAAAAGCAAGCCTGCAATATTTAATTTGGGTGAAGGTTTAAAATTAAAAATGGCGCGAATAAAAGGTTAATTAACGCTCATTAATCACTAAACTATCAGTTTTTAGCAATGACACGTTTGCAAAAAAAGTAATTTATATTGAAAACTATGTTGTAGGTGACGACCATGTGCGTAGTTTTAACGCTTTTGTTAATGCAACACCCGCGAAAACTTTTATGCGAATTTAATTGCAAAAGAATTTTTCTGTTTTCCTCGTTCAAGAATACCCTTGACAGTCAATTAAGAAAGTTAACCTTGATTAATTAAACTCAATTAGTCCCTGCATTTTCGGGTAGACACTTGCAAGAAAATCCAAGTTATTTAAGATGCAACTTTTTCTGTTCTTCCTCTTGCAATTTTTGAGATTTTTAAGAGATTTAATCTTTAGGAAGGGCATTCGTTCTTGAATAATGAAATGGATGCACAATTTTCATCCCAGCCACCTGTCGCGTATTCCTGATCTGATAACAATCTATTTCACGCACAATACCCCGCACTGATCTAAAATGTACTGTTAGAATTGTTTTCTTTGGATCGGGTTACAACTTGAAAATTGCAAACATTTCAATAAATCTTATTTTTTCACTTAATTCCAGATATTTGAAACCCTTTGAAAATCATTAAATTTGCATTTAAATGCAAAAACGCTAAAAATTCTTAAATAAAAACGGGATAGTTCAATCTCTTACGCAATTTGTGCATAACAAAATCGATTAAAATCTTCAAAATTTTTGCTGATTACCTGTCTTGACAAAAACTTATTAAAATTGCTTTTTTTACTTTAAATTTATGCTTTTGGTGGTGATACCGATCTTGAAAACGGCAAAACTTGTGAATAAATTTGGGTGGGATTTCAAAACTGTTTCCTTTCAGTTCCGTATTTTATTGCGGATGATTGCCGTTTTGCTTCATTTCATTCGTCAGCACCATCATCATTCGGGTTTTTAATTCAAAGGTGATTTTCAATGTGGAACATTTACAAAACCAAAAAACGGGAATGCGGTTGTTTAAAATTGATTGGATTAAGGGCATTCGTCGGCGGTAAGACTCCCAAAAGGTTTTTTTTCTCAAATACGATTATGTAACATCAGAACATTTTTTAAAACCAGTCAAGGATCAAATCAACGACGACATAAAATTGAATGTGGTAGGGCAAAAAATATTCGCTGGAGGACTTATTTAAATTCTTTGACAAGTCGCGTATTGTTCCTTCTGATCTGAATGTTCTTTCTGAGCTCCTTCCTTGTTTGGAATTGAAAAATGTTAAAGTTGATTAAAATATGATATATCGTCTGACGTTCTTTTAAATTTTAAAAATCTAACGCGGTTTTGTAAAAAAACTCGGGTATAACGAAAGCGTTACCGTTTTCAATTTGTTCATTATACAGATGGTTCGTTATAGCATAGTTTGTATTGTATCTTTCTAGATAAGGCAATTGCTAAAAGGTTTTCAAATAAAAATCCTCGACAGTGACATTCTCAATTATAATTGGGACTAAGCAGGAGGTAGTTTTTCTTTGGGTGTTTAACGTTTCAAAAAACATTTTCATTCAAAAAAAAGAAAGATGTGTAGATTTATAAATTATGACTTGACGAAGCGTTTTTCCTATTTTGTAAGACTTTTCATCAAAATTTAATCCTTCAAATGTTGCACATTTCAATCAACTTTGTTTACAATTATAAATCATTTTTAAACAGAAAAAGACGCAGAATGGCTTCATGGGTGGACGAGGGACGTTAATTTAGCAATGACGTTCCTTTCTTAAATTTTAAGAAAAGGATTAAAAAACTGTGTCTTCTTTATCAACAAATCAGCGAATTAAATGTTTTTTTTTACATTGTTGATAAAGTTTTTGGTCATCCGCTTGAGGAAATGCTTTGCTAATCCCTCTTGACTTTTCTTTTTTTGGGCAATTGCTAAAAAGACATGTGTTCCCTTTCAAACTCCGCTGTAGTAGACAAGTAGATTTTAAAAAGCGTACGATTTTATAAGTTCGTTATAACAAAGTTTGACAAGTTTGTTGAACAAGAATTTAAACAGTTTAAAGTGTCATTATTTCCTTTTCTTATGTAATATTTAACATGACATGTGAGTTTAGCATTCTTTTAAAAATGACGAGAGTGCGAAGACGAGCAAGAATGACTAATTTCGAGCAATGACAAGGTGACCATAAATCATGATTCGTATGTAAATGTAACATTTCACTATTTCATAATCATTCACACTCATCCATAGCGATGAGCAAGATGACGTTGAAAAATTAAGGTTCAACTTTAAAAAACTAACCGTGATTAACCTCGGAAATCTGGAAAGAAGCGTCAGATTTAGATTTTGTTAATCTTATGTAATCCTTTAAAGAACAATAACCTTCGAAATTCCATTGTTCAATAAGTGCAAGAAAGATTTTTTACGCAGGGTTTTTTCTACTAAATTACGATTCACGCATGAAACTTGATTTCAATTGAGATTAGCAAGGTTAAGTAAATAATGCGTGTGCTGTCAACTTCGGTGCAATGCTCTTTAAAAATTTATCTTCTGATCTCGGTTGATTGTCAACTAGATTCCGCAACGGGGCTCAATCTCTCACGTCCCGTATGGAAAGAGAGCCGCTATATGCTCGGTCAATGATCAGATTTGGTGTCACTGACTTTTCTCCTGGTATTTCACAAAAACTCCTATTCAAACTGGAGATTTGAATGGGATTAAATTTTTTGTTGATTAAATACCCGAGCCTTGTCAATATTTGAATATTATTGCAATGTGCGAGCAAAGAAATGAAGCCCAATTAAGCTTTTTTCGATTGTATCCGGTATCATGCTGGGCTTCCTGAAAAATAATTTTTTCAACTGTCCATCTTGTCCATTACGGCTTTTGTTACAGTTTCTCATTTCTCCTTGGGAGCTTCTCTCACGTCATTGAAATATTGATTTGCTTTTGTTATGCAAAATAATATTACGTAATTTAGTTTTTTATGAATTGATATAGTGAACCTCGCTCACTTTCAGTATTGGATTACATAACGAAAAATTGAAAGTGAAAAATTTGCGGTCATCCTGCGCAGTGGCAAATTAATTTTCGACCAGTGGACCGTAATTTATTGCTTAAAAATGAAAGTTTTTTTTCCTGCTTGGAGTTTGTTCCTCAGTTTTTTGAAACCGTTTAATTATTTGAAATAATTTATTACCGAATCTATTGTCTTATGTAATTCTAGACATTGCAAAATTCTAAAAATAAAGTCATTTTCAACAATTAAAATCTTTCTAACTGTCTTAGTCCCTTGCAAATTACAATTATTACACAAGCCCCGTTCTTAAATATGGAAGTGCAGGGACTTGTAAGGAAAAGTGAAAATTTAAATTGCTGGTTGCATAAATAAAACACGATTACGTAATTTGTAGCTTTAAAACTCAAACAATCGTTAAAGATGTGTTATTCTATTGTTTTCCGTAAACAATTGAATCATAATTTGTTAAAATGGTGATTTAAAGGTAGTCAGAGTATTTAAATCTGTTAAACCTTAATTTTTGAGATGTAATTTCTATTTCCTACCTACAGAAGCAAGAAATATTGATTTACACATTTTTTTATTTATATTTAACTAAATAGTTCCGTCATTAAATGAATCCATCATTGTCGTTTTTGTACCTATTATGGCATTGTAAATAATTTCATAACAATTTTGCCATTTTATTCTGTTTTTATTCAAGACAATTTGCAAAGTTTTTGACAATGATGACACTTTGTTAGTTAAAAAAAAGTGCAAAACGATTTTAAATGATTCTAACCTTGTTTTTATCACTGCCCACAACAATTTGTACAATTTAAAGGATTGAAGGCACCCTTTTTGAAGAATATAATGGTCTGCAACGGCATAAACTAGATAAAAAAAGCTGCTAATTCAACAGTTAAAGTGTACAGTAAATGTTATTTAATTAGCAGGCATTGAGAAGGAAGAAGCTGAAGTTATGTCATTATGGTGAATGAAACAAAGAAAAAACTGACCAAAACTTTAAAGGTTCAACCTTCAAACAAAAGTCATTGCCATTGATGATTGTGCTGAATTTTTTAAAAAAGCGATTTACTAGAAAAAGTCACGTTTGAATTTAATATTTCAAGGTGTAAGCATGACTAGGGACTTTCAAGGTATTAAATTACAAAAAACACTGCAAAAATAAACATTTTTGTGCTATTTACTTTCTAAAATACTTTATAATAGATTTCCAGTTAAAATCCGATATAGCGAACCTAAAAATCGTACCTTATAGAGTTTAAAATCTACTTGTCCACTATTTGGAAAGGAATTCCAAAGTATTTAAGGTACCTAGCTTAAATTTAAAAAAGCTGTTCAGTTTAAATTTTCTTCCCAGGTAAAATCCACGTGAGAATATTTCATAAAATTGCACAATACCCGTCACTTTCAATTTCAAAACTTTTTTTGCAATCTTCCCATCACTTTCACACATATTTATCCCTGTAATTATCTGCAGACGGTTTTTAAATACACAATTGCAAGATTCATTAAAAAGATGAAAAGCTATAATTCTTTTGATGAATGATTCTTAAAATGGTTTCATAGTAAAAAACCTCACTATAGTGAACTTTCTTTGTAGTGGACAAGTAAGGTTTTAAAAATGCAAAGATTTTAAATTCGTTATACCGCAGTTTGCTTGAACTGCATGGTTAATTGTAAATTATTACGTAAGGCGTGTTAAAGTATGGCAGCGGCGTTATGAAATTCTAAAATAGAATGAACAGAGGGAGAGAGCACTAAAAATGCACTTTAAAATACTTCTGGTTCTCTTTTTAAACAATAAAAAAGTGATTTTAATGAAGTTAATAAAAGTACATTTACACTTACGCGTGAAAACGTTTTAAAATCGCGTAAATCTTTCTTGCCCAGTGTGAGTTGCATTTGGAGCGCCTGCATTTTAAAAGCTCGTAAAAACATTCCCTTTCCTTTTTCAGATTTTATAGCAGTCCAGAATGCTAAAATTGTAATAAACCCCGGGGTTCAACTTTTAAAAATGACCTTGGCGACTTAACAGTAACTAAAAATCTATTTTAAAATGATTACATAATATGCGCAAAAATCTAAAGCCAGGCTTTTTGAAAGGTTTTTATTATCTTATTCATCGTAAAAGGAATTAATAAATTATTTTTAAATGAGTTTTCTATATTTACACGTGTCCTCTCAAAGAGTTCATCACATTTCAACACAAAAACATGAGCAACTAGGACTTGATGTGGCAATCTTTTAATTTAAATGGTGATTAATGACTTTTGTATGATAAATTGAGTTGTTGTTGCTCAGCACTATAATTGATTTAAAGTTAATTATTTTTACAGCTGCTCAAGGAAAATTAAAAGTAGGCATGTTACGTAAGAAGTCTCATTTTACCCAGGGATTGTTGTCAGGTCAGCAAAAAGATTAGAAATGATGCCGGAGTAATGAATTTGATATTCAACTTTGCAAAATTGAATTTTCCCTGGTATAATTTCAAAGTATTAAATTCGGGTATAAATTCACAGATTTAAACTCTTCTGAAATGGGAGGTGTGATTAGTTTAATTGTCGACACTTTTCTCGCATCCATCATAAAGACTTTGTGTAAAGTGGGGATTAAAGGAATCGAGAAAATAATGGAAGACAAGGATGACCTCTTTGAATGGTGGGCATTGGACTTTTTCTCTTGCGTTTTGTTCCAACTTTGCTTCCTCCTGGCCAGGATCATTCGGAAAGGGATCACTGGATAAAATTTTCATTTCCTCACTTTTAATCATTAAAAATGTTACTAGTTTAATTACATTTAAATAAAAACTTTAAAATAACCTCCTCGCGGTTCATTCTGGCTTTATTTTTCTGATACCTTCACAAATTTTAAGATTAAGACTTTAATTAAGTAGAAAATAATAAAAGTAGTTATAGTTAATGTTTAATTAATGTATTTTTAAAAACTTTTTTCTAGGAAATGACCAAGGGAAGGACCAAGCGACTCCTCCAAGTCCTCCTAAACGCCTCAAAGGTAAGCTCACGTTCTATGCTAAAAACTTTACGTAACTTCCATTTAAATTTTAATAGCTTTTTAGAATAAATATTTACACAAAGAAAAGAATTTTGCAATAAAAACTAATGGATTTTTGATTAAGCCTTGCCTAATAGTTTAAAACGTTTGAAAATATCGTTTTCTCCAGGTATTTATGCACGACAAAGATCGTGAACAATCCATTTAGACTTTTGGCTCATGGTGAGCATTGAAAATGATTGTGACTGTGCATTAATATTTAAAAAATTGTATTTTAACGAGTCTTTCATTACCTTCATCATTTAAATTCCAGAAGACTAAAGTTTAAAAAACTAAAAAAGGGTAAATAATTTTAAAGTGTACTCAGGTGGTGGTCATGTAGGTCTGGAGGTGCTAAAACACTTTGGCTTCCGTTCAACGCATCTCTTATTTGCTTATTTAGGTAATTCACACGCATCCCAATCTGTACTACACTGAAAGTGTTAAATTTTAATATTCTAAAGCAAACTCCGCTATAGCAAACCTAAAAAGGCACGTCATTCAGTTTAAAATTTAACTTTACTAGTTCACTATAAGGAAGCTCCAGTATAGCAAAGTTAAAAACGTGAGAATCGTGTTTAACAAGTAAACACTAAAATGTTTTCGGGAATGGCTTGAATTCAAGGAAAATCTAATTGGACATGGACACGGCTTGTATTTCTTTCGTATTATAGTACGTAAAATGTTTTTATTAACCGAGGGGAACTAAGGGTTTTAATTTTATTAAAATATGAAATTTTGTCATTGCGTTGAATTTGACATTGAAGTTTTTCAACTAGAGACTTAAAGGTTTTAACAAATAATGACGCGTGTTACGTCTCTAGAAATACATCCTTTGAGAAGTGTTCCACGTTTGAAATTATATTATCGTAACCGCGCTTTTATCACTTTTCATAATGAAAGCGGTCTTACAAAGGAAATGCGAGCATTGTTTTTCTGGATTTTATACCGTCATCAACTTTTGTTGGGTTTTTAGCTCGAATTACGTTTTGTATGGAAACCTACAAAATAACATTTCATTCCATCGTTTTTATTCCACCCTGGAGAACTTATCCATAAAACCTCACTTCTTTTCCAGTTAATCCAATAAACAAGGGGAAATGTGCGTAGAAAAGGTCGGCATTTACTCTTCGTGCCTTTCTGCTTTTCCTTTACATTTCTAGCTTTTACGGACAACAGTTTGCATTAATAGCTTTAACTGAAAACACTCCTTTCCTGAAACTTGTTTTCCACAGTTTGGAAACATTTTTGATATTTTTCCTACTAAACGAAGTGAAAATCAGCTAAAATGGTTATTTAATGGAAAAAATAATAAAATTCTTTTGATAAGTCCCGTTCCAGAGTGTTTTGATCTCTTTTTCAAATATTGATTGGAAATTGCTCGTTTTAATAACAGTTTCATGGTCTCTTGCTTGCATCTGTCAACTTTAAGTAAAATTACATGTCAGGGAAATGCACCGTATCCAAAACTCATCAATATTCTCCCCAAAAATGTCATTTTGATGATGAGGGGTCCAATCGATGGATCTATTTAATGGGTGAATTCTTACTTTCTCGTATCCCCAAAAAAGGGTAAAAAGGGAAAAAGGGGAGAAAAAATCAGTAAAGAAAACCAAAAAAATAGCTCTTGGTGACCGTATGAGAAGCTGCGGAGCGGAGATAATTTCAAAATCCCCCATTCATACAAAATGTCTGTATTATCCTACACTCCAAGCCAAACTTCAGCCATTCTGCTATTTTATTTCTAGCATTACATGACTTGTGAGATAATCCGTCTTTCACAAACAAGAATCACTGCTATAAATAAACTTTTTTGTATTCATCCCTTTTCCACGTACGCTTTCTGGTTTTGAAATTTTATTTTCAAAAATATTTCCTGACAAAAGAATTTCTGCATTTTTTTAACTTTGAAAAACTAAATTCAGTTTTTTCCATCCAGCATGTTTACAAGTCAATTTACAAACTAGAGAACTTGCAAAACGCATGTCTCCTGTGATATTAAAAGTAATCAACTAAAATTGTATTAGATCAGCAAGTTTTCGATTCCTTTGGGATTCTCATTTCTGCAGTTTTTTCCATTTCTTCGGGGGTTTTTCTTCATCTGTACACGTTTCAACGTTAAATCCCGGTATAACAAACTAGATGAAAATTACAAGATTTCTAAAAGTAATTCCTATTTGTCCACTATAAGGAAGCTCCATTATAGCGAAGTTATTCTTTTTATTTCCTTCAAATCTTCAGTCAGCCACAAATGTTTGTTGACAGTAGTTTTTGCTCTAATGAAAAAGTGCGTAAGTGTTGTAAAAATAGAAAAAAAGTCTGAGAAACTGCAGTGAAGAAGAGCCTGAAGAGCAATGAATCCTTCCTTAAAAGATGTTCAGAAGTTTTTACAGTCACGCAAGAGATTAGGAAAAATGACTTTGGCAAAGGCAAATCCTTTTTTCTTCTCTTCACATCCACCCCAGCATCCAAACAATCCTTGCATCTGAAGCCATTGCCTACACAATCCTCAGTCTTTCTTCAACCCTCGGCAAGCAAACATCTTACGTAAAAAGTGCATTGTTTGTCACAAGCTATGTCATTGGCATTGCATTCTGCAGAATTTATTCGTGGGCAGTTTTTTACTTGAAACCCACACAGTATCAATTTACAACTTGTTTTTCATCGTAGTTTTTTGTGGTTTGTAAGACGGTGGTCTCTCTAAATAAACAGAAGATACAATTACATAACATCCAACATTTTGTATATTTTAGTTAATTTAAGAAATTTTATGACGTAAATATAAATTGTTCTCGTATTTGTGGCTGAAGTAAACAGTAAAAGTAATTTTAATCAACATTTTTAGCGGAAAAAGTGCAGTGAAATTTAATACTTCATCAGTTTAAAACCAATTTGGACTGTCAAGTTTGTGGTTTAAATCGTTTTTAATCAAAGTTGATTTACTTCGTCACAAGTTCTAAAATTGTACATTTTTGAATAAGAAGCACCCAAGCCAAATCAATAAAAACACTTTCATCTTTTTAAACACTAATAAAACCATTTAGATTAGCGTGCTGTGGTGTTAAAAACTGGGAAGCAAGTCCGTTTTCAAAAAGTTTTTACACGAGCAAAAGGTATTTTAGTGGTTGGACTTGAACTCATTTTTATTTAGATTTCAACTCATTTAGATTGATTTTATGTTCAATCACTTGTAATTTACCTTGTGCTTGTCAGTTTTTGGTGAGAAATTTAGAAAATTAACAAAGCGGTGTTTGTTCTTAATTACTATTTTACAGTCTGTTACTTTAAATCTCTTGATTAACTGTGCGAATCAAGTAATTAGAAAGGAAAACAGTTACTCTTTTGTGTGCAGACAATTTATCAAGATTTGTCTAACTGGATTAGTTTTTTCATCTGGATTCGTCAACATCCGGCTAGTAGAAAAAAACTCGTAAACTTTTTAAAAAACAGCAGCAACCATAAACATTGTAAAAACGCATAAAAAGTAAGTCACAAAATATTTTTTGCAATAAATCTACGCGGATTTGTTTGACTTGTTTATGAAAAACGTTCATTTTCATCTCTGAATTTACTAATGAGATACGGTAAATGTTTAAAATACTCTGTTAATGAACGCGAATTTCATGAGAGTTTGGTGAACTTTTAATGAGAAATCTCATAAAGCCCTTCATTTAAGATTTTATCATTAAAAATGTCATTATTTACCAACTTATTTCCTTTACGCATCTTTCTACGCATTATTTAAAAAAAAATACTTGTTTATTTCACTTCTAAAACAAGTGCACTTTTTACATAATAGAACAATAAGATTTAACTTTTACCGCAGTTAGCGTCCATTATTACAACTGGTTTGAAATGAAATAATCATCTTGTTTAATGGCACGGGTTTATAGCACTCCAGAAAAGAGCCCGTTACAATGGCTCTGAGATACAAAATCTCGTATCAGTTTACAACAAAATTCGCGTATCTCAAGCACACGCTTCAGATGTGGAGTGCACTACATAAACAACTTTGAGATGTCTCGAAAGAGAAAGAAAAACAACTCTAAACTGCTTTGTTATTGTTGAAAACCTGTTTTTGCAAAGTTTTGCTCTGTTTTGTATTAGCAAAGTAAATTAGCCGAGGTGCGGAATGCAGACTTTAAAATAAAATAGACAAGTCGGCAAAAAGTTTTTAAATAAAATTAAAATATCCAGAGAAGTAAGAGTTTGACTGTTTCGTCTGTTTTTCTATTTTTGGTATCTTATCAAATTCTTTCTAGTTCTGCTTGATTTTTTCACTTGAATAGTCAAACAGAATAGAAGCTTTCAATAAAAATGAAGTATTCTGTAACGGTTGTCTTATACCGTTATTATAAACCTTCCATATAGTGGACATTTGAATTTTCAACTGCAAAGTGTATACCGTACTTTTTAGGTTCGTTATAGCAGAATTCGTAATTTTCTGTGCGTCTCTGTTTGTTTTTGAAAGAAATGAAAGGAGGTTGAGAGATGGGTAAGTGGCGGAACAAAAATGACTTTTTAGACAAAGAAAGTATTGAGAAATGAAAGAAATTGTGTCTGGTTTGAAGATCGTTTATTGCTAATTTTCTTTTATTGGTTTCCAATTTATTTCAACGACCAAACTCTAATTTTGGAAGTGGAGTCCGTTGAGGTTTTGAATTCATATTGGATCATTGTAAAAACTAATGAATAGAAAACAGAAAAAAATTCCATCTGGAATAGACATTTCTGAATCTTCAGAATTCATCTATTTTGCAAGAGATATGTCTTCACCCTACAAAGTTTTCTTGGAAACAATTTTGCGCCAACTGCTGAAAACATTTGTTTTTATTTACACAGTTTTATACTTTTCTTTTGTCAGAAAATACATTTGTGGTTGTGAAAGAAGCTCTGTGAGAGAATTATGGGGTTTACGCGCTCGCATGTAGCAACCACACGCACCAACTTTTTAATAG
Source organism: Lepidocyrtus cf. nigrosetosus NNG-2020 (assembly GCA_027744615.1). NCBI lineage: Eukaryota > Metazoa > Arthropoda > Collembola > Entomobryomorpha > Entomobryidae > Lepidocyrtus > Lepidocyrtus cf. nigrosetosus NNG-2020. The sequence continues at coordinate 17,759 of JAHZNK010001784.1, forward strand.
CTTTTGCTGTCTTTGACTTTTCTACGCAATAAATAGAATTGCACTCTCAAGACTGTGGCATCCTGCCATTTTCTAACTGCAGAACTTTTTTTGCTTACAAATAAATTTTTGGCCTGCGTTTGTTTTTATTTGACTGCTCCCTAGTTTTAATACATGATTAGTCATTTACATGTTTTCTCTGATATTTGCAATTGGTTAATCATGATTGCAAACGACTTTGCGGAATGTGCGTGTTCAAAAAATACAATTTCACTCTCGTCGGCTTCAGAATGTGGACATTTTAGAGGATTAAAAAGAGATTAAAATACGTAAAAATTAGAAAGTGTTGCATACTGTAATTTGTATTGCATGTGCACCGATTTGCTCATCTTCCGGTAATTTAATGTTTTTATTAGAAACCGGATGTTTCTTGATTATGGTGAAGTATTTTTACGTAATTTATAGCCAAATTGGGGGAAACGAGAGAAAATTTTAAGGTGTTATATCAATTACAAGTTTCTAAATGCATGTCACGCAATTGTCAATCACAACAACACGCCAGAATAGATAAATTTTCTTGAAATTGTAAAACAAGCTTTAAAATTATTATTCTGCTACTGGTATTCATATTTCCCGCATTTTATAACTGGAAGTTGCTTTATGTTTTATTGGCCTAAGGCATTACATTAATTTTTTGGAGTAGCACCTTAAACAATTAAATCCATTTATATCATTGAAGGTTACATTGTCCTTTAATTTAATCGAGCACGACTACACGTTCAAAGCCTTATTTGCATTGCTTGTCTGTCCTTCTATTTAACTATTGTTTCATAACAATCAAAGATGATTTTTTCTAGCTTATCTTAATTTCTTATCAGAAATTATTGCCCTATTTGTAAAATGGAAGGCAAAGCCCATATTTTAATTCCGGAAGGGCTTTTGAGTTGTTAGGGAACTGGATTAATGTCAGAATGTCAGAGTTCTGCAGGTGGCGTTATAAACAAAGCTCAATTTGATTGATTTGCAAAACTAGACAGGTTGGTCATTAATTATGATTAAGCTTCAAGAGTTCAATGCAGAATTTAATTTGAAACTCCTCTCTTCAAATAAAACTCAATTAAATTAAGCGTACTCTTCTTTAAAGATGATTACGCTCGCAATTGTTTTTGTCATTTATAAAGATGGGATGAAATGTGGCTAATATTTAAAGACATCAAAAGACCTTGTTTAAAAAAATTACGAGCAATTTCGTTTTAAATCGAGTTTAAATTATTCATCAAACAAGGAAGCCGAGTCAAACACCGCTGTAAAAATATTTACAACAACAAATTTTAACTTTAAAAAACTGTTTAATCAACTTAAAAATGGAATATGTGAAAGGAAATGCCAAATTTGGTATTCACTCTTTTAAGTTGTATTTCTTTATTATCTTTTTGCACTTGAGAAACTGCAGTTTGTACATTGTTTGCAAGCATTGAAAGTAATCAAAAAAAGCTTTTGTTGAAAATGTTCATTTCACGAAAATTTGTCAACGCTCGATTTCATTGTTGAAATAATTGGTTGAACGTGCCACTTCGTGTCAATCTCAAACTCTCCAAGGTTCCTTATTGACAAGCTAATATTCATCAGGGGGAATAAACATAATTAAAACAATATCAAAAATTAAATAATGCATGATTTTTTCAGCATAATGACCTTCTTTCCTAATTTTGACCACCAACGGTAATCCAACACCAACTATCTTGCAAAATTGCAATGAAATTAATATTACCTCTTCACGGATTTTATATTTTCGCATTTTTGCAACGTGACCAAGTAAAGAAGCGTTATCAAGTTTAATTATTATGTAGTTTCACTCTCACATCAGCATGAGAGCTTTAGTAAAATATAGTTATTACAGAAACGTCAAACAAGATGGATTCTCACATGCAAATTAACTATTTTGATCTTTTAGGATCCCACCCAAGGAAAAAAGAGAAAGTAGAAAGGTTGTAATTGAAAAAAAAATTAACTGCAGTTAAAATTAACTGTTAACTTTAAAAGCTGTTAACTGCATGATCATCTTAGAAGCTATCTTTATTTTGGCTTTGCATGACAAAGCTCAATATCTGGAGGAAAAACATCTTTTGTGTGAACACGTTCGTGAGCAAGTTTAACATTGTTTCTTCATAAATCAACACATTTTTTTGCAAAAAGCACCGTTTTAAATATTCAAAAGGTTTTTTATCACGTTAAAACACGTATATTTACACTGTGCATAATTTTACGTAAGAATGATCTTTATCTTCATAATGAAGATGAAGCGGAAGAAATTCAAGGGTGTTCACACCTTTACCTACATTAAACTCCGGTATAACAGATTAAACTATACAAAATGTTTAAAATTCCACTATAAGGAAGGCTCACTACTGAAGAGTTTCATTTATCGCATTTGTCATCGTTAAAAATTATAACGTTGGGTTCTTATCGTATCATATTCCCTATTAAAATTGCTGTTATGCATTCCGTAAATTCTTAGATAATTTTAGGGTTTTAATACGCATTACCTTTACTTCTACTTAAACCCAGCCCATTTATTTTTCTGCAATGTCATCTTGAAACACGAGGAAGAAACATTCTTGAGTGATA
>JAHZNK010001785.1:0-10450 GCA_027744615.1 Lepidocyrtus cf. nigrosetosus NNG-2020
ATGTTCCCTCCACGCCATCCAAATCCAGTTGACAAGATTGGTTAATACGGTTCAATATCTACAAGAAATGAGTTCAAATTTTGTCACCGCGTGATCCCGTTGGCCAGTATTACTGTGCGGAATCTACCGCATTTACTGTCCATTAAAATAGTTGAAAAATAAAATAAATAATTGCGTTCATTGAGCGACAACCCCGACAACATTAAAAATATTATTACAGTATTTAAAGAAAAGATCACATCCTCAAGAACCGCTCAGTTGCGGTTGTTGATTTTTGTCAGAGCTCCACCGCTACGATTTCCATTCAAGCCCAGACATGTCACATAGAAAACCTGTAGGTGGTCGAGAGGTAAAAATAAGTCCCTGCACCAGCATGCGTCTCTGTCTAAAAAACTGATAATGACCCAAAAAAATATTTTTAGATGTTTACTGATTACTTCAATTGATAATTTTAAATGCTCAAGTTTCATAATTCATAGAACTTGACTCAATTATTTTTGCCAAACTAATTACCGATATTAAATTTCTCAATTAGTAAAGAAAGGGTTAGTATTAAAAATAGTTGATCTAAAGGATTGACAAAACATAAATTGATATCTTTCTTCCTCTTTCATTCCTTAAAGAACGTTGTCCTTCTATAACAAGAAATATCGGGTTACACGCACACAAAAACAAATCTGTTGTTGTATCGCAGGACAAGAGTAGTCATTTTTCCCTTTGTCGCTTGTTTACAAAATGTAGTAAGACTGGAAAGGAACATGATCTTAATAAACAAAAGTTCTCTAACAAACAGTGAGCGTACATGAAGATCAAACACGTTGCGACAAGTAAATCCAAACACATGTTTTCATTTAACTCTTTTTTAAGATCTTTATAAAATAAGAATCTTCGGCATTTCTGTTTAAACAATATCGTATTAAAAAAGATAGTGAAGACTTCATCTAAATTATTTCTGCTCATTATAAAAATTGTATGCATTTGTTGGAATATCGTATGTATAAAAATCATAATTATGAAAGCTTATACGTGAAACTAAAATGTGTTCAACTTCATTAAAGGATCATTGAAGCATTCGTCAAACATCTTGAAGTTTTTTAGTAAATGTTTCACAAAGATTAAAACTTTTTAAAAATCAATGCCACACCTTAATTTATCTGTAGGAAATTACTCGTTATCAATATAGGAATTGATGGGTTCAGTTGGCATGATTATACTTGTCGTAGTTGGCGTGACCGCAATATTTAGCAACATTAAAGATAATTGCATAAAAATAATTTACGTAAATTGTTATCATCTTCATCTCCGGTTTGCTGTCTTGTCATGTGCTCAAGGAAATCCAAAAACTTTCTGATCAGTTCGGGTTTAACAATAAATGATCAATGTGTGTGGGAAATTGACTTCTCAAACTTAAATTACCCTTGAACAAGTTTTGCACATATCGTTGGTTATCAAAATAATTATTTCTTCAATTACCTTTACATGACATGAGTGGAAGGCGTTTCACGTGGCTTTTAAGCTAGAATTGGGAATAACCAAAAAGAGAAGAAATCTTGGTTTGACCAGCGGCTTTTATATTCCGCTTTTCCAATGATAATCGTTAAAAAATTTATTGTTTAAAAAATCAGCCCAAAGCAAAATTGAAAAGACCACAGAATTATTTTTAAAATATGTATCTCCGTTTTTATACAATTGTTAAACTCGCTCGCACTTTGCGGTTCTTCCATTATCGAATCAAAGATTTCAAATAATCTCCTTTGCAATTGAATAACTCTGTGGTTTGAAAAAAACGCGGGGGTGCGATAAAAAATAATATTACTGGTGTAAAATTTACTGAAAAGATATCAATAACTGACAGCAAAGAGGGGGAATCTTTTTTTATTGAAACTGAAAGTAAGGTTTGCTGACGTGAGTTAAATTGGATTAGGTGGAGGTGATGGTGGGATCCACGGTTTTCATCTATTTTGTACGTGGAATAAATTCGTGCATATCAAATATAATTTCCGATCAATTACTGATTTCCTTTCTGGGCTGAAAAGGAAAAAATTCCTTTTTTAAATTGTATATTGTTTTCATGGATATTGGTCATGGTGTATGCCTAGCTTATAAAAACTTGTGCAGGTTTTAGTCAATACTTGAAGATCCTTGTTAAGCAGTCATTATCCAATATGTTGCCGGAGGGGTCTTGTGAGCTATTCCGGTTCACTACCTGCAAATAATGACGATGTGATGAGGTCCTAACCAGTAATGGTTTCATTCATCAGTTTCCATTCACGCATGACTTTTGTTATCATTTCTGTGTTAAAATATGTGTAATACAGACAAACTTTGCAATAACAAACCTTTTTATACAGTACTCGACAAAAAAATATTTTTATGAAACTCCACTCCCAATGACTCAATTATTAAAATTACTCGGGGCAAATTGAACATTTTGACTGCTGTAAGGGATAAATATTAGAAAGATCAACACAGTGACAATAAATAATTCAGAAAAGCTTTGCTACTTGCTCGTTTGCTGTACAAAGACGCATAAAATATTGTCAGGAAAAAGGAAATTGATGTTTAGCGGAAGTCATTGGAAAGTATAAAATGACGTATCATTTCGAAGAAAATGAAAGGAAGCCAAATTTTCAACTACGTTCATTCCCAATTCATTGTGAATTGTTTGCTTGAATTTCACCCTTTCGTCTTGAAGCTACACAACGTGGATTCAAGTGAATAGAGAGTCTCGTGAGAAAACTTGTTGAAGGTTTTTCATCAAACTCTTTCATTTCTTTCATTGAAAACGAAGAAAAAAGTGCCGTGAGCAACTAGACTTTTGGTAGGATACACACACACTAAAAATTAACCCTTTTCCCAAACCGTTGGCATCATTTTTTACAATGAAATTGGAAGAGTAGAAATGTATTTTATGTCCTTTTGTTAATAAATAGAGTATTTTGTTCTCTCCGTTCATTAATTGTACGCTTTTTGGCTCGTATATTAAACTACAATAGAGTAATACAATAAAATGAGGGATCTTTACTTGTTTAATTTTTATTATTGTTATTGTGTGCTTCTTTCCTCCCTTGGAGTAATAATATATCCTATCATTTCATTTTAAACAAAAGTTACATTCCAGAATTGGGGAGAAAAAAGATATTTTGTAGGAAAAACTAATGACGATCCTGATGAAACAGTATAAAATTTGACTTTTTCCCTAAAACAGCTCCCCTCAATGCAGAATCCTCGTATGACACACAGAAAAGAAGGGGGCTATTGTTAGGGTGACGATGCTCAAGAATAAAATCGGTGATTGAAGCTTTTGTCTTTCTATTGCGAGGCAAAGTTACTTTGGTGGTTAATAACTAGAAAAGTTTAAAAAACGAGTTCATTTGCTTGATTGATTTTTTAAATTGAGATTTAATGATATGGTTTTTAAGAGAAAGAGGATGATACTAAAATCTCCTATTAAAGAAGGGTAAAAATGACATTGTAAATTAAAGTTTTTTGTCTTTCCAAAAAATGATAGGTTTCTGGTTTCTTAAGAAATATCCATGTGATTCGTTATGATTTGAGTAAAAAAGACAAGGAAAAAAAGTAAATGGAAGTGCATTTAAACTTGATCCAGTGAAGATGGGCTTTTTCTGGTGTGACTAAACACCCTCCTCTGTGTCCTTTCCCTCTCCAACGTTAATCAAATTGTAAGTGGGAAAGAAGAAGAGAAAGGATGTTGATCCCGCATCCCATAAAAGCATGCATGTTTATAATAATTAAAACCGGCGGCGGTTCTTCCCAATGACATTTTATGCAGATGAGGAAACGAAGATCCTTCTCCGATGAAGAGTAAAAGAGGAAAAAGAAGGAGAACGGGGCGATTTTTGCTTTCAATCTCCTCAATTTTTCTTTTCCCATTTGATTTCTCCTTTTTGCCTCCAATATCCATCCCTTTTTCAATCTTTTAGTAGCTTGCACAACACACAACGCTACTTTCCCCACTTCCTTTCTCCATTTGCATGTTGTTTTTAAAGTATTTTCTCTAAAAATAAGTTGCTCATCTGAATGCGCAGTTAAGCAGCAGGCAAGAAATTAATCGCAAAGGATAAGAGAAAAAAGCTCTTTTTATACTTTCTTTTTATAAGAGACAGGGTTGATGATATGATTAGAAGGAGACGACGAGAACGGAAGGCGGATACATTACAACACTTTATGGGTGTACCACTGACGTAGATTTAATTATCCAAAGTTTTTAATTTCTTAAACATTTACCAAGCGAAAAATTTCACAACTGTCATAAATCTAGTAGAATTTTGTATGAATGAGTACACAACAGACACCCTGTGTGAGAGAGAAAGAGCAATGAGCATCTATCTCACAGTGCAGTGCTAAGACAGAGAGGGAAATTATAGTGAAAATGTTATCGTAACTTTATAGCGAATCTCACAGCAACTCATCAACTCCCCTCTCTAAAAATATTGTACAACTGTGTTGGCTAGTTTTTCTCATCTCTGTCTTCTTCATATCTTTTTCTTCCATAGGAAATTAAAAATAGTGTGAATTCTCAACTTTTTTATTTAATTTTGAGCACACAACGCTTGGCTAAGTTGGCTTGCTGTGTTGAAATGACAATTATGTAATAATAACAAGTAAACGACTAGAAAGGAGAGCATGGGAAATAACTTTCACACATTCCCGAAGAGAGAAACTCTTCTTAAAATTGTATAATGCGCGATCATTTTAGAAATATGAAAACAGTAAAAGCTAAAAATGAATCGCCAACACCATCACATATCATCATCAAAGACATTCCAGCATATTAGAAAAGCTTATGTACATGAAAGTAATAAGTAAAGGTGCATCTACATTGCAAAATACATTGTTACGGCGTAGTAACATGTTGACAGTATTGGCAAAAAAGTTGCAAAGGAGTAACCAGCAAAAGCATGGGCATATGTAAAAATGTAACAAGGCTCCAGTATAATCACAATCACGCCGTAACAACTTGGAAATGTGTAGGTGAACCTTAAAAATCACATCCTAATACATCTCTTTCTACTCTTTTATACTTAAGTTTTATCTGGAACATGGATATTAATATTAAAAAAGTCCAAAAGGAAACCATCCAAGAGAAATTATCTTTTCCTTTATGAAATCAGGCATTACATTTTCCCTCTTTTCTCCAAGTAACCTTTCATTTTGGTAAAGGCTTTACCTAAATTGCCAAGCTTTGCAAAGCAAAACAATTGTGATAATAGTAACGATATTAGTTTTAAAAAATGTCATTCTTTTTTCTCCTATCTTGAACTTGAAGATTGCGCAATTGTTAGGCTTTCGTTATTAACAGGGCTTTCTTAACAATAAGTATTAATAGTGAGTGATAGAGGGTAATGAAAAATATGAAATTACTTTCATTAATATTATTATAATTGGTACAAGCTTATATAAAAAAGTTTTGAAATAAAGGAAACTGCCATTCTTTAATATCGCCCACCTCCCCGTTATAGACCTTTATTAGCAAAGATAGGTGAACTTTTCACAGATTACATAATTTTGTGTATACCTTTACAAAATATCGTTGGATACTTTCGCTAAGCACTTTTATGATGAATAGTAATACGAAAAGGACAATGCTCTCACCTTCTCCAACTCTTTTCAACCCTTCTCTCTTCCCTAACTTGGCAAAGTTAATAAAAAACTAGAAAAAGTTCAGGTCCATTTTGTATTTTTTGTTTGTTTTAATTTACTTTATTTTCCTCCCATCATCATCATTGTCGTCATCACAGTACACCATTATTTGAGCAATAATTTCATTAAAATGAATTCTTTGCTCAGTTTTTATCCACGAAGGGAAATTCCTATTAAGATTAGAATGCGTTTGACAGTAATGGCAGATGATTAATTAAATCTCTGTTTAAATAAGATTTCTGTGTTCGTCTCTAAAAAACGTAGAAAAAGAGGAAATGACAGTGGAAAGAAAGGAAAAAGAATATTTTTGGAAGGAGAGGGAAGGAAATGGTACAAACGTCAAAGATACGGTCCAAGTTAGTAAATCGGCAACCAGTACAACTGATAATACTGGCGATAACCAAAGCGACAAAGTAAAAGCTGGAGAATCTTTTGAGGAATAAACAGAAGATGATTTTGAAGTAGCCCATGAATATTCATATATCCCTCTTTTAAAACTTATCATCATGCACTGTTGACTACTACCGTTATCCTCTTTCTTCTATATTTTTCCCCCAAATACTTTTTAACAACTTTCCCTATCCAACTGATTCTCACAAAGTCCACTATAGGAAAAGTATAATAATATCCCCTGTACAGAGATATTTATTTATAAGATGGAGGGGTAAAAAGAAAATCATTTTAATTCTTAAGAGTTCTTCTTGGTCGATGATCAAGCTTGATCTTAGTGGTTTTTCCTTGAGGACAGTAAAACGACAGAAGGGTGAAAATCATCTATTTCTATGACGTATTCAAATTAATGGAAAGATGACGGTTCTGATGATGGTTACGCTTCAATAGGGGACACAAGAAAGGATAAAATACACCAAAGTGATTATCGTGAACAAGAAAAGAGAACAATCGTAAAGGTTTTTCTTCAAAATGAAAACTACTCTTTTCTTTACTTTTTGACTGTGTTTTCCCTTTTCCAGCACTTCCTTTTGAATCGTCCTTGTCCTCCTGTCACATGGAAAGAGTGGCGAGCCAGGGTATTTAAATGTGTTAAAAAATTCCACATATTTTCTCTATTGATATAAGACCTGCCCGTCTTCATCCCATCTGTCTGTTTTCTCGCATTCTCTTTGGAAAGAGCCTAAGGAGAAGATGCTAGGGAAACCACGTCGGTGGACACCAAAATGGAAGATGGTTTTAGTATTCAACAAAAACTCCTGTTATCACCCAAGAGGGAAAATGAGGGATGGAACCTGTCAACTTTGATTATTTTTGGAATTCTCTAGCCAGAGGAAAAACCGTGTTAAAAAGAAGATTCCAAGTTTAACTGTCCAGACTTACTTATCAGTGTACTTTTCAATATTTAAAATTATAGCGGCATCGAACAAGCACACTTTCCCCCTTTCTCTACTTAAATATGCGGCTACGTACTTATTCACTTTCTTCAAGTCGTTTTAATCGTAGCTGATGATTAAGGACGTCTCGTGGTGGTAAATATACCGTAGATTCTTTAAAGAATATACAGTATTGCGCTTACACTATTGCAAAAGTGATTGTGCGACCGCGGCATTTCCACAAAAAAATAATGCGACGGAATGAACCCACTTTGTAAACACATTAGAAGGAATTATCATTTTAATATCAGCCAAAATGCCATAGGTAAATTAATCAACAGTCTCCTTGATGCATTAGAGTGATAGTAAATATTTAACTTGACTCTCTTGTCAACCACTACAGCTATTCAGTGAGTCTGTTTAGCTCTTATACCTGATCATCCCGTATCACCTTTGTGCAATAATTCAAGCTTACTCAAGTTTCGGAAGGGAAAAAGGTGAATAAACTATTCCCTCTGGAAGAAAACTAACCAAGCAATTAACAAGACATGAAATTGAGAAACTCATCATCTTGTTCTTCTCTCTTAATCAAAATGAGTTTTCTGATGTCATCCTTAAAAGCCCAATTTGACTCAAGAAAAAGGTAAAAAGAAGATTGGAAGAAGCCGTTGTAATATTTTTGGAAATCTAGAAACCCATACAATCCACTTTCTTCACCCACCAGCCCCAAATGCAAACCTTTTCACACTTTCTCAAAAACGTAAATAAAAGCGCTTCCCAACCACTCTGCAACAAAGAAGACTTTCTCCAACGAAGCAAGCATGATAATGAAGTGATGAAAATTAAAAGAGTTTTTGAATGATGAAATGTACGCAAGTGAGAGGAACAACAAGTCCCAAACCTCCTATCCAAACGACATATATGCCCAAAACCTTTTTTCAACACTTATTTGGTCATTTGAACATGCCAGCGTACATCTCACAAAGATTCAAATCTTTCACCTTTTAAAATATTTTCTTATAATTTTCTCCTTCCTGGGAAAACATAAAGTTGAAGCTGGTCAACAATACAAAACGGTTAGTTTTTAGAAAGAAGAAAGGTAAATTAGTGGAAAAAGCGAAGTAATAGTGATGTGGTATTAGTTGTATATGCTACCGAGTTGAAAGTTTTCATCATCACCACAGTCCCCACCGCAACTAGTTTCTCAACAAATTATAGGAAAAGAGAAGTTAATATTATAGGTTTTATCCCTTGCGGCTTTTTATATTTCTCAGATGTATTCCCTCATCTGACAAGAAAGTGAGAAGGGAAAGGTTATGTCGTTTCAAGCTCCGATAGTTTTCCTTTTACTTATCATTTGCTCCAAGCTGTCTCCTCATCTTCCTTCTCTTTTCTCAACAACACACTCATTCCAATGGGCAATGAGCTCCTCTTTAAAATCATATTCTTTTCCTTTACCTTTAAAAACAATATATATTATTACAATTTGAAAATTATAGGAATAACTTTTTCTCAGAGAAAATACACCATAACCAGTTAAAATGACAGTTTGCATTCTGTTCCTTCCGTTCAGGCATCAATCGTGAAAACTCTTGTAATAACTACTTGTTCACTATATAGTAGGTAAGGTCCACCATAGCGGAGTTTATATAGATTACAATATCCAGTCATCGACAACGATTATCTCGTTTAAAACTATCTGATTTGGGATTGCTAACAAACAGTACGTAAAAATCAAGCTGATGACGAAGAATGCATCTGATTTGATTATATTTTTTGAATATGTTTGAAATTGTATGCATGAATTTTTGTTATCATCACCGGTAATTAGCCACCATAAGGAAAACGAATGCAATCGGAGTAAAATATACCCAGAGATGGTCTTCAAATGTCCATGACGCCACTGATTACGTCCTGCTCATGAAATAAAAAACAAGATGAGTACACTATTCCTAGATTTCAATGGTTTTTTAAAAAAAGGTAGTGGGGTCTTAACTGGGCATTATGGTTATTGCCTTTTTGATTTTTAATGTTTCTTAATTTACCATTAGGAAAAGATGACGGCAGTGTTTAATGACCAGGGTTCTTTTTTAAAATGTGCATTAATATCATATCAGCGCTGTTCTACTTTATTCCTTCTCATCAACAACCCATAACGAATAATTATGCTTCATTGCTACCTTAGTAAATTCAACGTTATTGCTGTATGTGATGAACTGAAGTGGGATTTTGATTTTTTCTAGCATTCGCATATTGACCAGTTTTAAAATTATTTTAAATTATTCAATAAATGAAAGTAAGGCTTAGACAAAGCTTCTAATTCAAACAATTACCCTTTTGTATAAAGCGCTTTGGTTTTAGAGACGTATTTAGGATCATTTCCTGATGATGTAACTATCGGGCACGAAATAATGAGGGATTAGATCATAAATAACCTATTTGTCTAATTGCTAATGCTCTTTTGTCTTCTATTTTATACGATCCACTCTTCTTCTTGTCATTTTCTTTTCGTTTGCGCCATGGGAAAACTTTTTTACATCTTCCACGGTCCATTACAGTTGCTGCTCCAGTACTTTACTGTTTATCTGTTGTGCATGTTATGAATGTGAGGGAGTATAAAAACAGCATCAGAGTAATTACTCACGAACAAACCTAACACAAATCGAAATGGCAACGATACGAACATGAACAGGAGCTGAAAAAAAGTTGAGAATTGCCGTCATCTTTTTTCCTTGTCTCTCACACGTCACTATATTGCTCACTCTTTCATCCCAGTGAAAAATAACGACGAGGTTTTCTTCCCTCTAATAAAGTAATGAGGCATGTACATGGACCCCTAAACACTTATTATTGCATTATGAGTAGTTATTCCCTAAAATAGCATGGAAACGTAGGTTTACAAGAAAAAATCTAAACATTATCTATATCATTGTCTTCGAGGATTCATATTTTTCCCTTTGTTTCTTGAGTTTTCTTGGAAAATAGCAAAAAATGATAATAAACAGAAATCCATATACTTTGCTTTGTCCTATCTGCTACTTTTTGTAGTGAGGGACCCATTAATAAAAGTTATATTAGATACATTTTCAAGACTGCCGTTTAACTTTCTATCTGCTTTTCCATTTGTGAACGTCCTTTTAGCTAGCAAACTTCGCTATAGTGTGCTTTTCTTTTAGTGGACAAGTATAGTTATTACTAGTTATTTGAAGAGTACAGCATAGGAGGATCATAGTGGTCAGGATTTTTTTCTTATTGTAGTGCTGATGATGAAGATAATGACCATGATATTTCATCCATGCACGAAGCTTGTCTCGTGACGAAAACGAAATGAAATAAGGAAAGTGTTGTTGGCCTTTCATCTCTCCTTTTTTCAAAAAATGTCTCCAATGCGTCTTTACTATTTTTACGTGTAGCTTGATCCCGTCCTTTCCATCATCTTTTAAGTTTCCTCTGGGCAATAA
>JAHZNK010001786.1:0-15157 GCA_027744615.1 Lepidocyrtus cf. nigrosetosus NNG-2020
TCCCCCACTTAAAACGAAAAAGGTTAAAAAAGGAAAGTCTATAAGCCATTTTTTCTAGTCTTTATGGAAAAGGACAAAAAAAGATAATTTCTTAGAGAAATGGCAGGAGCACATGCACCAAAATAACGACTATTGAAAAGGAAAAGCGGTTTTTCTTTCTATCTTCATAAAGGTTGATATCCTTCTAGAAGATATTATTTCCCGATTAGAATAAAAATTTCCCCGAAAAACAAATATTATTTACGCAATAGTAAAGAAAACCCTGTTTTTTCTCGTTCCCCTCTCTTCCATTACAAAACCAATTCTTCCAATGCAGCTTTTTTTAATACTTTTTTATACAGCTTAATTCCTTGTTGTCTCCACCAAAACCTTGTTTTTTACCGTTTCCACTAAAATTCCACGTAATGTGATGGAAGTCAGAGAAAACTGATAAAAAAACGAAGAAAACAATAACAAAACTTAAAAGACATATCAACTCCTCGACTTTTCTACATTGCCACAAAACGAGTAGAAAGAAACCACGAGGATGATAGGGAAATAACCGTTAGTTTTTTCTCCCACCCACCATGTTTTCCCATTTTACAATGTGGTTGTTCTGCGGAATTTTACATTCATTTTATAGCTATTCGTGACTTTCCCAGGGAGAAATTTAGAAAAGATCATTTTTTCTTCTTCAATACTGTTATGTAACCTTCTCGGCTGTATCAGTAATCGTAAGCACTATTTTCCCTCAAAATTAAACCCAAGAGGGACCATCAAAAAACCCGGTCTATAACTTTCTCATTCTCTTCTTTCTCTTGATGATAATAACGGCTGACTCAGCACTAGCTACTACGGAGATGACGAAGAAAAAAGTTGAAAAGTCATGAAGAGAGGATGGTTTTCGCGGTGGCCGTTATTGGTTGTAGTAAAGTAATAACCAAAAGCTTGGAGATGAATCAGCAAAACAAAACATTTCCTTTTCCTACAAAATAACAAAATTTTCTTCATTTAGGTAAAAAACTTAATTGATACCTTTCCTTTTAAATTTCATTCACAAAATCGTTAAAAAACTTTTAAAAATACCTTTCTTTTAAACAAATAAAAGGAAACCGAAAACAACTTCAAAGGAGAACAAAAAAACCTGTGTTTTCTCAAAGAAAGGACTTTCAAGTACAAATATTAGTGTTGTAAGTTTTTACAGATAAATAGTTAGAGAGAAAGGAGAATGCTTTTACTGACTTGAGCTAGTTTTTTACTATCTTCCCCATCCATTTCCCTTTTTCCTATTCCTTGTGTTGATGATAGACACATTTATGTTGTTTGGAGTTCCCTGGAAAAGATTTCCCCCTTTTTATTTTTCTTGGCTTTTTGAGTTTTTACAGTGAGGTTGCGTTGCAGAAAATTCTTTACAATAGCAGCTGTTTGAGCAAACAAACACAATGTTTTAGGCTTTTCTTGATCAAAATCGTATTTTTAGTAAATCATCCTAGAAAGTAATATTGTGACGTAATATGCAAAATAGTTGTAAAATAAGCATTGTTTTTCAAGTATAAAACAGAAAGGGAAATAAAATTCGAGATGTTGTTTCTGTCTAATGGACCACAACGAAAACTAATTGTATTGTTTTTAAAAATGATCATATTACGTAAGAATTTATGTGAATCCTCCAAATTACATGATTATTATCCTTGCAGAGAAGGCCAGTGGAGGTCATGTAGTAAACTCATCATATTAATGCACTAAATTTGTTTTCATCCCTCTCGGAAGCTGGGGTTTTGTTGTTGCACTTGAAGTAAAATAGGATGAGGTTCCAGATAATTAGGGAAATCGGTAATAAATCAAATCCCAGAGTGACTCCCATCCCATCTCTTCCCCCACAAGAGACGGAGGCGAGTACACATGTAAACATTATCATCATAATTTTACAGATTATAACCTGAATTATTGCGTGTTCCTCTCTTTTGTCCTTTTTTCATACAAAAACAACATATTTTCTCGTTTTTTATAAACCTTCCTTTTCATCCTTTCAAAATTTAATCCCACCAGCGCAAACATTGCGCACAAATTTATCATTATTATACTCATACATTAACCCAGGGAAAATCGAAACAGAAATGATCTTTAATGAAGAAAAAAAATACATGTAAAAATCTGAATTCATATGAGAAATTTTCCATTTTGTAGTAAATTTGTAAGAAGGGTTTCTACATCAAAAAAGTTTTTGGTTTGTGCGCACGCATAAAAGCATAAAACGCATCTGTGCAAGGAAATAAATGTCTGCACTGCTGCCACCACCACCACGGCCGCCGCTACTGGCTCCCCTCAATTTTTTACACGATAGAGTAACATCCAAGGTTAGGAAACAAGAATAGTTGACGTTTTACTAAAAAAACCGTTTTTCTTATAAAATATAAGATTTGCAGGGTTTTATTTATAGTTAGTTGCAAATAATTTGAAAAATATTTTTATTCATGAATTTGGTATAATAAAAAACTGGTATGCAGTAGAATCAGTTTGGTACGCTCTTTGGAAAAAGGGGGTAATGAATAGTAAATTATACTTTTTCGTTAATTCCACGGGGATTCCATATGTTTTATAATGAAATCAACACAGCTTGGCTCTCCTCTGTGATTCAAGCTTACTCATCCGTACAATTTCATAACTCCAAATTTTTATTTTTATTGTACATTTATATACTCTAGAATACTTGTAATACGTTAAAAATAGCACAATCCTTCGAATTGCAAATACTTGATTGATCACTATTTGATATTAGCTAAAATTAGAATTTAATTAGCAAAAATCCATTTTTGGCCATTACAAGGGAACATCATACTTCATCCTATCGCATGACAGATCGTAGATTGGGGTTTCCTTTTTCTTGTTTTCCCCTTCCATCCGATCTTTATCCCAGCATCTTTGCATAATAAGAGAGAATAATAATGTTTTGACAGAAACAAATCCTTGGGTGGATAAAAACTAAAGTGCTCTTTGGAAACTCTATTGTTATTGAACAAGGGGCGCAGCGGGTGTGTTTGGGATTCCCTTAATTTGATTTTGATAACAAGTTAATGTCATTGCCACTTTTGAGCTTTACCGATTATCATTCTTTCATTTATTTACTGTCAAAAGCAAACTTGAGACTTCAAGTTCCCCTAACTTTTGGCAATAACCCGTAATTTTTTGCAAGTTTTTATTACCCCCAAATTGTTTAAAGTGCACTTTTACTGATAAAAAATGTCCAGTCATCAAAACGTATCCAAAAGAACTCGTTAGTAGGAAAAACCCACTCAAACCCAAGTTGGTTACCAACTTATCCAAAGTGTCGCGTTTTCCTTGCTTTTTAAACGTATTTCCCTTTCCCTGCATAATAAATGTGGGAAAAGGAAGAGACAAGTCCAACCTGTGCATAATCATCATTAAATATCACATGGCATACATTTCCCTCTTCTCAACCTCCTCAAAATAAATAATTGATTTTCGAGTTGAACAGGCACGAGCACTTTCAATTTGTTTTTGTCCCCACGTGTGATACATCTTTAGAGATGCACTCTGTTTAAAGAAAGACCAAAAGGGGATAAATATTGAATAGATCAATCAAAAATGTATGACAACCTTTGGAGAAAAACCAACATAAAAATAACCTAGCCTGGTTCACATTTGGTCAGCCATTTGCCATTTCTTGCAATTATTTTAAAATTTAATTACCTTTACAATTAGCTTTTTTAAGAAATCTGAAACTTTTCTAAAATTAGTTTGGCTTGGCTGCCACATAATTTGATTTCCTCTCCCTCCATTTCTGCTTCTTTAATCTGTAAAAAATCCAAATTGTATTTGCTTGTTCCACTCCATCACATTTCTTTATGACTTATGTCATGTCACTTTCTAACAACTTTCTCAAATCTTTTTTACCTTTCTTGGCTAATCTTTGAAGCTTAAAACTCTGTTTTTCTTTTACAATCTCTGACATTTGTCGACAGTTTTTTAAGAAAAGTTTTTTTGTCAAATCTAACTTGTCCTGTACAAAAGTAATCTCTCGATTGGCTTCCAGAGTTAGCTCATCTCAAATTATATTAAGGGATATCCTTTGAAAGAAAACTGAGAGGTTTCAAATGTTTATTGGATCAAGAGCCATCAAAACCCATTAGGAAATGCAAGAGAAAAAAATCTTTGAACTTACAGAGAAATGAAATAAAACGCCTGAAATTCCTTGCCCTGTCAAAGGATAGTTGTTTCTCCAAAACTTTCTCCATATGTTCATAAATTTCTCAAATTTTCCTAAAAATTCATCATTTTTAAATCAATTAGAAAAAAATGCGAGCTAGTTCTTTTCACATTTACCACCTTTTTCCCTTTCACTTCCTGACATTTCCCTTCCTCTTAAAAAAGCGGATTACTCCTTTCCATTATTATTACCCAAGTGGGTACCCAGGAATAACGAGAAGGGGATTTTTTCTCGTTTTTTAATATTTTCTATGCAGCTTTCTCTCCTTTCTAGTCTGCAGCATTATTAAAATAAAATGCAAATGAAATGGAGGGAATGGAGGAAAAAACTACAATACTTTTTTACCTGTATTACATAACAATAGAAAAGACCTTCAAAGTCGTTCTGCACTTTCTCCTTATTCGATTATTCAGTAATCACCTTTCTTATTTGTCATTATCGTTACAATCCCCATTCTATTTGTATTTATTGCTACAGATATTTCGAAAATGGCTGCAGTTTATGATAACGACAATATTCTACAGACATTGTTAAAAAATATTTGTAAAACAAACCTGAAAAACAAAATCTGACCTTTCAGATAAAAATTTGAATATTTTTTCAAACTCTTGTTCCATAAACACACGAGTTCCACCTCCAAACTCACGTATGACATTAAATGTTTCGCTTGGCGGGAAAATCAAAATAAAAAAGAAAGTTTGCAATTTCCTTTTTACGCAAGCAACCTGCACTTATGTATAAAAATCATTCCAGCCTTTTCACAATTATTATATTCATATTTCTTCACAAGATGGGTTCTTCTAACATGTTTTTTCCTATTATTATCCCTAAACACTATTTGAATAAGTTTTTAAAAGAACGTTATGAGTAAGCAGCATCTATCTCTTTCCCTTTTTCACTCTGCGTGTTTATTTGTCTCTTTTTCGCTCTCTTATGCGACGGCTCATGAATTATTCAACGACGTTTTGAAATTTCACTTGGATATGTATTTGTTTGTGAGTTTTCCTCTCAGAGTGCATGCAACTCTGCTTTAACAACACTCAAAATATTTTCCAATTTCTCTCATTCCTCTCTTTCTCTCTCGGCCTTTCCTAAAAAAATTATCACTCTTCCATTTCCACTATTACTACCAAGAGAGTAGAAAATTTCTACAGGACAACTCTTCCTCCTCCTCTCTTTCTTTAGAAAGCGGCAAAGAAAAAGGGGATGACGAGAGAAATGCGTTTTTTTTGTCACTGGGAAATTTTCAAATTCCGTTCATGTGTCACACAAATTCTTACAATTTATTTCATTGTGATTAAATGCTCAAGTACTTATGGAAAACTGCAGCTGCGTAAAGAACTCTTTTAAAATATTCGCAATTTGCAAATTCTACAAAATTAAATTCATTGTGCACTTTCAGCCTGCATTATGAAATAAATATTAATCACTTTTCCTTCCCATCATTTCAAGAGTTAAAAGAGTGGAGGGGATTAGATTCACATGTTAAGCTTCCCAGCTTTCCCTAAAGTGAACTCCCACCTCCATTCTTCTCTTAATCTTACGTAATAAAAAACTTTTAGCTCGTTATACTTAATTTTTATAAAAGTCAGTTTTACAGAAGACCCCTCATTTAGATAAACAGCAATAATGATAATTTTTATGCTCATTCATAATTATTATCTTAAATTGATAAAGAAAATATAAAAACGAGTTTGTTTTTCATATTTCCCGCCTTAACTTCTTTTTTCTACAATCATTTTTACAAGGAGAAAGCCAATAGTAAAAACTCACCCGAGAAAGTCTTTTTTTCAAAATCATGGCAATGTCTCATGCATAAATAAACAACGACACAATCGTGAATATTTTTGTTCTACCCCAGCATAAAAAATGTCTTTAATGTGTGGCCAATAAAAGAGAATTAAAAAAGAGCTTCAATTTAAAATTGGTCATGCAATCCTTTCATTGTTTGTTTTATTCAAAGAAGGAGAGGACATGTGAGGAAGCTGGTGATTATGATGATGGGGGGCTTCCAAGTTTTTCAACTCGCACAGGTGTACTTTATTCAATAATTGGATTAATAACAGTCATGAAAAAAGCAATGAAAACCTAAAAAAGTGGTTTTCCTGGTTTTTGTCAAAGAATCAAGGGGATGTCGTGTGGGTTTTGATAAGATAAATAAAATCTCTTCCCCGCTCTTTATTGATTTATCATTTATTTTTACCACATAAAAATAATCTCTTCAATAGTCTGGTTTAAGTTATCAATACTTATCTTCAACTCCTTTATACAAGGAAACAATAAATCCCGAATGGTTTTGTAGGCGTACCCTTCATACCTTTTAATTAACCGGTAAACTAAATATAGCGCTGGTGTCGAAGACAGTAATTACCTTCGAAGTTAATTTTTAATATTGATAGTGTTGGAGTACATTTAACAAGGAGTAGCTTAATAGCCGCCTTAGTGAAAGACATTCATACAGTATAATTGACAAAGCCTGTACTTAGCCATTTTCGTGTAATGTCGATAAGATTTGAATATCAGTTTTAAAAAGTATAAAATTCCCTTAAATGTAGGAAGATGAGTCATTATTACGTTGTATAAGAAACGTCAATGGCATGGAATCAATAAATTGAACAAAGTTTGCAAACAATTGTGACTGCAGGGGTATTATTTAAATAACCCTTGACAATCACGCTGTCTGCAATGTGTAATTTTGTAAAGAAGCAGTTTTTCAAAATCGCCCACACGAATTCTTTAATTACTAAAATTATTTTGCTTTGGCATTTTTGACTCCTCTTTATTTTATACCTAATAATTTAAAAATAATTTTTAAACCTTGCCAAACTAGCATTATCTAGACGCCATAATTCTATGCAAAAAAATTCGCAAGTAAATCCCATTTGATTTTAACCTCCTCCATGTCCCTCCCAATTTTTAAGTAAGTGTTGTGCGTAGATTTCCCATTTATTATACATAGGGCCCGTTTTATTTTTACGCTTTCGAAGAAAACGGCAGCGACAGCAGCGAAAAGATTTTCAAATTTATCCTTTTTTTCTCCTTTCACATTCAGATTACTCTTTTTCTGTTGTCGTCGTTGTATCCATCGTAAAAAATTCTACCTTCTCTCTTCACTTTCAGCCACATGTCTTTAGTAAAGCCCTCTTTAGCCCGTGAATAATTTAAGAGAAAGTCAATTTCGCAGTTCACCAAACTATTTACCGTGTGCAGTGCTGCCATTTCCAGCAATATAGCAATACCTACTCCACTTTACTACATTTTATTGACTCATCTTTTACCTGTAACGGAATAAAAAAAACTTTTTTCATATACTCTCTCCCTTCTTCTCCTCCTCTTCTCCGTTTTTCTCTGCTGAGTAACTACCTATCAGACTGGAACTATCATCATCAACAAAATACAAGAAACAACCTTAGAACTTGCCATACTATCAAAATTACTCGTTTGTCTGTCCGTCTGTAGCCAAAATAAAATAAAACCCACGTCATAAAATTTTGTGTCCATAATTTTAAAACATTCTGGAATAGTTTTTAATTATAATTAGCCGTTATGAATGAACTTTGCATTTTTCAAGCTAGTAACTATTTGGGCTTGCCACCTTTTACTTTCCTTTATATTATCCACCTGTCTTTCAAAATAAAAAACACATAGTTTTTTTCTCTCGGCTTTTCACTCCTGCTGCTTTGACAGCTACAAGTATTATTCCCTTCAATATTGACAAGAAAAAGCTGGAAGACAGCAGGAAGTTTACTTAACTTTGCAGTAAAAAACGTAGCTGGAAAGAAAATTATGTTCGAAAAACAAACTTCAATCAGTAATAAGAAGACGTATCATGATGATTTTTTACCTTTGAGTTTTGATGTCAAGTCCGTATCGCTAAATTAAAAAAAATAATCTTCAAGGGCAATATTTAGCAGGTATTTACGAAATGAATCCAAAGTTTATTAATATATAATTGTGTTAATATAGGTTAAAAGCCGGTGCTTCTAAATAATTCCCGTTTAAAAAGGGAAAGTGCGGCCTTGCTCAAAAATTAAAATCCATTGATTCAATCTAAGGGAGAACACTTACAAAGGACCTCCAAAGTTGACCTGGGACAATAGCCTTTAAGCCCCACTAGAAATAATGTCAACAACAATCAGGAATAATACTCTCATCTGTTTACAGAGAGTTTTTGTATTTTTTATTCACAATGTGTGCCGGTATGTATGTCTGCTTTATAATTTACTTCCTATTGATTCCTGGCATTCACAATTGGCCTGTATAAAAAACACAGTCAAAATATTATTCATGTCCATCTCAATTATGAAACTCTGACAATAATGCCCACAATTCTAGAAAAATGCATTTGTATTATTAGTTTTTTTAAGAATGGGGATTTTAATCGGCATTGAAACCTTTGAATATATTCACGTACTGTTTACCAGCGTTTATTATTGATAGGAAAATGCACATTTATTAAGGTCTTTAAACTCTTCAAAATTGCGCATAAATTCATAATGAGGCTTAGAGGAGCCAAGTTCAAAACTACTTTTAATAAGAGAAAAGAGGGGAAAAGGTATAATTTTAAAAGCATTAATTATTGGGAGATAGTGAAAACCAGATAAAAATATTGATTGAAGCTTTCCCTTTTCCAAACTAAAGAAAGGAGGGAGCGGGAGGAGGTGGACGTGCGTAGTCTGCTCTGAAATACAAAATAATTTTCTTTTAATTTGCAAATATCTATTTTGCAGGAAAATCCTCACTTTTCTGTTTTTCCCTTTTGGAATGTTCTTGATTGAATATATCTGATTCAGTTTGTATGTGAAAGTGGAAAGAGAAAGGAATAATGTCAATCAACTCAGCAAGGGACTTTTTTTAAAAAATTCCCACAAACTGTCTCATCTTTAACGGGAACTAACCATTCTTCTCACAACTTCTATTTTGTCTGTCACTTAAAAAAGGAAAAAGGCATACATCACTTCACCAAGTCACCACAAATGGATTTCAGTTGTTCATTTTCCCTGTGTAGTTTTGTAGTTCTGTTGGATTCACATGAAAAATAAAAACACTTTTATGAAGAAGTGAATAAAATTTAGCTAAAAACTGTTTTAAAAAGTGTGATAAATACTATGGATATTATTATCCAAAGTTAATTTGCAAATAAAAATGATTAATGGATTAATAATTAAAATTCTCGTATTGCCCCGTTTATTTAATTAAATATTAAAATACAGAAAACTATTTAAAATTGTATTTTTAAAGAGTTAAAAAACTACAAAATATAAAAATGCACGAAGATATAATCTTGTTAGACAAGAAAGTAAGAAGTTTAAAACGTTAACATTGCTATGACTTTCAATAATTAAGTTTTTTTTCTTGGTTTGGTTAGGGCGACCTATTTGGAGGTCTCAACGACGGTTTACTGAGCCGTGCAGAAGCCCTAGTTGACATTGGCAAGCACCCCGGGGCATCCCCTCCAGTGACGGGGCTCCCACAATTGAAGCATGACATGATGTACCATCCAAGCATGGGTCCACCCCACCCAGGTCATAATCCAAGACCTCATCAGGTAACTATCTAATCAAATGGCATGGCAAAGTCTGGTAATTACCTAGGAGGAGTCTTACCTTTATTTTGTTTAAAGATGGGTCATCCTGGGATGGACGGTTTAGAAATGTTGGATCCAATCTCGTCAACAACGATGATGACAAGCCTGGGCCCGATGACCTCAGACTCGACTTCAGTCTCCCATGCCCACACACACGGCCAACTCCACCCATCCTCCGTCTACACTCACTCGGCAGCAATGAATTCAATGATGGCAGCAGCGGCCAGTCACCCTTCCTTACCTCATCCCCACGGACATCCTCACTCCGGACATCCGCACCCAGCTGTAGGGATGCACGACGCAGACACAGACCCCCGGGAATTAGAAGCTTTTGCTGAGAGATTCAAACAACGTCGTATTAAATTAGGAGTCACGCAAGCCGATGTGGGTAAAGCTCTTGCCAATCTCAAATTACCCGGTGTTGGTGCTCTCTCCCAAAGTACCATTTGTAGGTAAGCTCTCAAAACCTCTTCAGATAATACATTTAAAAGAAAAAAGCATTCTCTCCCTCTCTAAAAACTCCAGCATCCTTCTCCTCTCCAAACAACAAAAAACTTCTCACAAAAGAATACATTTGTTCCCCCTCCATCTTCATTCTCGTGATCATCATCACAGGATTTATTACAAAGGGGAGAAGAGGTGGAGGAGGAGCAGTTTTTTAATACATGTCACGCTTCTTCCTTCCACTCAACAACGCAGTCATGGGCTTGCAAACACCCTCCAGAACTCAATATCTCATCGACTCTACATTTCTTCCCTCCTTTCTATTTTTTTGATACTCCATTAACTATTCCAGCCACCATGGCCAAACACAAGGCATTGTAACTGTCATGCCTACTTAACGAAGATGAACTTCTCGGACATTCCTTCACCCTTGTTTAGCTTTTCTCTCAAATCCTTTTATTATCTCAAACTACTTTTTCATTCTTAAGGATTACTCAATTTCCCTTTTTCATCTCCTTTCTGTGAATAAAAAAGTATTTATTAACTTATTTATTACGTAATTATACTAAAATATAAAAATAATTAAACTTTTTAACAAATAAGGTTTTCTACAAATAGCACTCTGTTAAATAATTTAGAGCCGTATGCAATCAAAATTAAGATATAATTTCTACTTCCCTTTCCTCCTCCAATTTTTTCCAAGAAGGGGGTTTTTAGATAAGTTTTGTAGCTTTAAATATATTTTAACTTAAAAACGAACATTTTTGTTCGCATATCGTCTGGTTAAATAGGATCAATGAGCTAAAAAATGTTAAATAAGGAGTAAATCATATTTTACCTCCGATTAACTTTTTTAAGTTAAGTTTTAGCAATTAAGTTAAAATACTTGAAAACCTTAGGATTACTCGCAAGTTTTAATTAGTCGCATTAAATACGCACGCATAGGTTTAGCTAATTCTTCTTTTAAACCGCTTCAGTCACCATCTTTAGTAATTTTTTAAAAGATCAAAGCATATCATAATTAATACAAAATGTACATATTTCATCTCCCAATCTTGCTCAGTCAAACCTGCTAAGTCAGTATTGCAAAGTTGTTTTTTTCACAGTTCAAAAGTTAAATACCAGCTCAAATACCAAAGAAAAAATAGTCTGATTAAAAAAAGATGACCGCAAACAATGAAAAAAAACTAATCAAAGTATTCCTTGCACACAAAATACAACAGCTATACTAAAAAAAGTTATGTAACGTGCTTAAATTAATTTAGAGCTTCATTCTCACTAGTGAAATTAGTCATTAAACCAGTAATTTAACTACAATGTCACCATATCACTTACCTTTTAGTAATTATCCCGTCAGCTGTCAGCATTATCAATTACAGGGTACGAAAAAATAATATTTTTACCAAAAATTAACAATTTGATGATGATGACGGTCCAGCAGATCTCAATTATTTATGAAATCCCTTCAATATCCCGTTTTAACCTACCCCACAAAGAAACTTTGGCAATAAAATTTACAAATCGTTAAAAACCCTAGTCCAATATTATTTGTTATCCACCGGTAATTATTTTACTGCACATTCCCCCAAAGTTTATCTGTAAGGTTAAATATATTTGAAAGCAATATCTTATGCTTAAACTAATTAACTTCTCAATTATAATCATAATTATAAAAATATTTAAAGAATTTAAGTTTTTTACTCCATCAAAAAAGGCGCAAAATTGCAAAATGACAAAGTACGACAGAGTAAAACAAAAATTCTCACATAAAACATATTTGAGATAGTTTTAAACTCGTAATTAATTCCAATTAATCTACTTTAATATAAGTTACAGTCTAAATCCAAAGATGGTCTTCGAAATTAAACTTTTGTTTGAATGAAAGAAATATTTTCTTGTGAGCTCAATGAAATACAAATTAAGACGAAGGGTTAACATTGCAATATTTTAGACTGGGTGCATCTCCTTTAAGTTGTTTAATAAAGCAACAATTAAGTTGCATTAGGTTAATATACTCAAAAATATTATTTGTTAAGAGTTTTCGGTGAGAAAAGGGGTTTTGAACGACTTCAATATTCAATACCATCTTAAATAATTCAACAGCAATAACTGTAGGATTTAACTATAGCAATAAGAAATAATGTAATTTTTCTTTCAGAAATTATCAGTTTTTAAATGAGTTTTTAATTAGTTCGAATGTTTAGAACATGTTTAGTTGTTTTTGTAACTGTATTCTGACAGATGACACCATTTACCTAAAAAGTATTATTAACGGTTTTTAACAGTGTTTTATCAACACTGCTACTGCGATAAACAATTTTCTGAGAGTAGTATTAAACTAATAAAATCTAACTAATGTAGGTTTATAATCATTCCACTAGCTATAAGTCCTTTTAAGTTCTTTTTCGTTAATTTTGGAATGAATAAAAAATGAATGGTTTTTAACCGGGAGAAAACACATTTTTCTCCCAAAATTGTAATGATGAGCTCTTTATACCTACTCTCTTAAATACTTAAGAAACTCGAGTCAATTAAAACGATGATGATCAATTTAAATTGTAGTCTTTTCAGGTAAATAAAACTTTATACGTATAAAATTGCATAGAAAAATACTAACTGTAATCATTCATGTAAATATAAGGTTGGATATGATTTGCAGTGTGTAAATCATTTTATGATGTATTCAAAATTTTAGTGTATAATCCAATGAATAAACATAGTCATAGTTTTATTGATTAATCATAGTACAATTCAGTCAATTTTACTACAAATCATCATATTATGTCTCTATGTACCGATAATATTACAATAGATAATAAAAACATAAATTCTGTAAAAAAAAATTCTATGAAGTTTCATCTTTGGCAGAAAACTCATTAAGATATTATTATAAAAGCTGCATAAAAACAAAGAAGATTAGAATAATAGAAAAGTTCTTTGGATTAGCCAATGAAGAGCGGTTTAAGTTTGGAAGGGGAAAAGACTGGTAATTGACGGAAACGGGTTGAATACAACCGGAAAAGAAAGGGAGTTGTATAAATTCAGTAATATGACCTTGTTATACAAAAAAAAAACATAAAAACTTTGAATTAAAAAGGTTCAAATTGTTGGTGATTAAAACGGGAGAAAATTAAAGAAAAAAGTAATGAGTTTTGAAGAACTTTTCACTTTTAAAAAAAGATAAAACAAAAAAGGCAACCAACTGTATTTTATGTGTTTTAATCCCTGTTTTAATACCGGCATGAATAAGGAAGGGATTAAAACAAAGAAAATTGAATGGAAATATGAGAATATATTGAAGAAGGAAAAGGGGAAAGCCGGAAGAGCGTTTCTTACTTTTACTCATTTACTCTTGTTTTTACTTCAATCATTGGCTACTCATAATCCTCATTTTTCAATTTTAACTTCAAAAAGTATTAAAAGTTGTACTAATTTCAGATGCAGAATATCTTGACGTTTCAAACTTTCTTGAGGGAAAGT
Organism: Lepidocyrtus cf. nigrosetosus NNG-2020; assembly: GCA_027744615.1. Taxonomy (NCBI): domain Eukaryota; kingdom Metazoa; phylum Arthropoda; class Collembola; order Entomobryomorpha; family Entomobryidae; genus Lepidocyrtus; species Lepidocyrtus cf. nigrosetosus NNG-2020. The sequence continues at coordinate 13,719 of JAHZNK010001786.1, forward strand.
ATTTTTGTTAAAATGTGACCTTATTATGTCCTACTGATGAGTCAAGTGAAATAAAAGTGAACTTCCAGTGGTTCAATTTTCGCGAATGGGAAATGTGAAAGTCTCGATACTGACAATGTAATGTATACAAATGAAAAAATATCTTGGACCGTTTATCATAAAATACTTTAATACTACCGTAATAGTTCTCTTTTATAAATATATTTGATATGTATGCTTCTATAAAAATTTTGATTAGTTTAAAATTACGAGCTTTTGTCATTCAAAAATAATCTGACAAGTTTTCTTTGTATATTCAAACGCTAAGAACAATGCGCCACTAGCTGGGAAGGTGCGAACCAGAGTTGGACCCAATCCACTATATAATGCCTTGACACCTTCAAAAAGACACAAACAGATCAAGAAAAATAAACATTTTTATGTATGAAAATTGTAATTACAGAATTATACTTGTTCCATAATGCTGCATTTCCTTAAACGTACCTTCTTTCTGAACAATACTTCTCATACACTCAATCATTGTCATATTGAGCTTATTAATTTGAATCCTACTCTTTACTACATCAGTCGGAAAGATTGAAAGCCATAAGGTAGCACCACCAATGCCTCCACAAACAATTGTTCGTAACGGCCCTGTAAATATAAAAATAATCGTTATTTTTGTTTTAATTGAATAAAGGTATAAGATCATCTTATCGTTTTTAAGTACCTATTTCTTCTTTAGTTTTCCCTACTGGCGTAAGTAGATATCGGCTTAGTTCGTAACCACCAAAGAAAAAGAAATACCCAGGCATTTCTCTGGCAAAGGTGGAGGATAGACCATGAAAAAATCCGCGAAATCCTTCTTCCCGAAAAATCTGTTTGCATAAGGTTGCTGGCCCAATCTAATTGAAACATTCGATTATAAGTTCTACAGTACTCTACATACTCCACGATTAGGATTATTGTAGCTAAACAATTTTATAATGTAAAACAATTCAACCTTTTGAAACACAGTCCCGTGACCTGCTTTCCCAGTTGCTGCTTGAATATCACTGGATTCTCGCATGGCTTGAAGCCTGCATTTCACTAATTCTGTAGGACACAGTGTAAGGGATGAAAAGAAACCGGCAAAAAACCCAGAGATTGCATGATACAAAGGAGACATCGTTTCAACTTTCTAGAATGTACATGAAAATAATTAGCAATGGCAATTAATTAGCAATTCTTACTGTCAATTTAGATAACAAATAATTATTTTACTTGATTGGTGATTAAAGCCGTTCCCTTTTGGCACATTCCGTAAGCAGCAAATAATACCGCATTCTCAGAGACGTTAGCAGCTAAAGCCGGAACGGTTCCTGCGTATAGTCCCCGTCGTATCCCGTCTTTTTTAAAAGTGGTTAATAAACAGTCCAACATTCCTTTGGAGTACATCTTGGGAAACGTTTGCATTTTCA
>JAHZNK010001787.1:0-12789 GCA_027744615.1 Lepidocyrtus cf. nigrosetosus NNG-2020
TCGGCCATAATTTGCGATACGATTTACAACCTCTGCACATCCAGACTTAATAATAGTTTTAGAATCAAAACGAATCCAAAGTAATCAGATCGTAATATTTAGTGAGCACAATATAATTAGCACACTTGCCACTTAGTTTTAGCTGCTAAGTTTTAATATCCGTTTCGTAATTAATTTTTTGAAAGCATTAGATACTTAATTGCTAGTAAAATTCAAAACAGTGAAAAGACAAATTGTGGTTGGTAAATGTGTTTTTGGCATGTTTTTTTTAAAAGTCAGTGATTAAAAAATAATTAGCTTAATTAAATAAATTGCTGTATAATTAAACTCCTATTCATACTTAAATAGATCCCACAATATTTGTCATTTAACAATACATAACTTTCGCTAAAACAATTTTAGGTACGTATTTGTTCTTAACTCTGCTAATTACTTAACTCTTACTTAATTTCTATTCGGACTGAAAGTAAAAACTCAGAGAAATGACGTATTCATGGCGGTGTATAACAAAGTAGGCTTTTTACTAACTTAATTGTGAAAATATTAATTATAGCTTCTTTTGAAATCATTCAAACAAGAATTCAAGGAATGTTTGTAATTTTTAAAGTTTACCCATCAAAATATAATTTCTTTTCTATCCTTGCACATTTCTTATCATATCAACAACTAATTATTCAATAGGTTTTTAGAAAAGTGGTACGGTTGGAGTTAGAATTAATTAAGCCAACATTAGAAAATATGTTTGGTTAGGACATTTTATTTTTACTAACTGGATCGGTAAATAAAGATTAATCTGCAAACAGTTAAATTGTACGTAACAACCTGGATGTGATGTAGTTTTATGATAAAAACAATTGGACGTTCCCCGTTCCATTTTAAATTTCCCTGGTATTTACTAAACTAGGTTAATTTTGTGCTATTTTAATATCTTTATTAATTACTTTGGATTCGTTTTGATTCTAAAACTATTATTAAGTCTGGATGTGCAGAGGTTGTAAATCGTATCGCAAATTATGGCCGAATGGCTCTCAGTTCAGTGCATGCCTACGTATTTTACGTAACAAAACCTTATTTCTTTAAGAATGGGCACCTGTTTCATTCTTTCATAATTAATATTTTCTAAATTTAAAAACTAATTTAAAATTAGTCAACAAACTTTTAATATCACTGTGAGCGTGTCTCCTCCAAATTGTTCAAAGCTTCATTATTACTTTATATTACATAATAAACAAAAATCTACTGATACTTTAAACCACTCGTAATAGTAATATCCAATATTTTTAAAAGATTCAGCAAATAATATGGCCGTTTCATTTTTTTAAAAACCGTCAGATCTAAAAGATTTCCAGCCTTAGCTTTTTCATTGCAAAGTTAAATATGTAAATGGCTTTGAATTGCATGATCGTATTAAAACTACGATTTTTTACAATGGCATAAATTATTTGACTACAAATTCCAAAAACACTTTTTTGACTTGCTACTAAAAAATTGACACTTTATCCAACAGATTGGCAACTGTAAGCAAACTCTTTATGACTCTTTGAGAAAGCTCAGTAATAACTAAATAAAACTAGTTTAAATAAAATACTTAAACCTAAACTGTCTTTAAGCTTCTTAACTTACACAATATCATTTTGCCCTAAACCTTGCTCAAAAATGATAAAACTCTTAAATATCAAATATTGGAAATGAATTGTAAGCTGATTACAGAATCACAATAAGCTACGCCGTTATTAACATTAACAATGATTAGAAAAAGTATTGCGGAATGACTTGATATCCCGTCTCACATTCTTTTGTATGAACGAAAGCTAATTCATTCCAACTTAAACAAAACCGTTGATTACCGTTATAAAAATAATGCAGAAGCTAAAAGATAAAAGTAGATTGTTTTGTAGCAATTACATAATATCAGAAAAGTATATAGCAACAGTGAGTTTAAGTTAATACAGTGTAAGGAACGACATTTGAAATTGTGGAACGTTAAAAGTTGCGAAGAAAAGAATATCAATCTGGTAGATGTGATGTATGTAGTATACAGTGTACATTAAAAGATCTGCTTCTTTAGTAATGATTATAAGATTTCCAAGGAGAATTTCAATGCACCATTTGGGTTTTATAATCTAAATGAGCGCTAGAAATAGAAAATAAAGTTTTTTAAGCTGACTACTTCCGACCATCTCCGCCTAAAAGTCGCCCATCCCCAAACCAATAAGTAATCATCAGGATTTGCATTGCCACGGCGAAAATAACAGCGAGAATGGTGTTCGTAACTGGGAATGGGTCCTTTGGTGCTTTTGGTTTTGCTGCCATGGCTGCTTGAATACTGGCCACGGTGGTTCGTAGCTCTTCAATTTGCTCGGATTGTTGAATTTGACGGGCTAAGAGTTGCCGTAGAAGATCCACGAGTTGACGATTGCTTTCCCTGTTAAATTAATTATGTAAATTCCAATTATTAACGAATCATAACAAGCATTATTTTTTAAATGAGGAAAATGCATACCTTGATTGAAATGCAGGGACCACAGAGTCCTGTGAGTGTTTCCCACCGTGAGATAACATTTCATCAACCTAAATTCATCAAAAATATTAATTAAAATTACGTAATTGTGAGATAACTGCAATGCAAACTAGAAGATTTATTAAAATCCGCGGTTATTTTCAATTAGTCCAGTGACCTTGCAAGAGGAGAAGAGAAGAGCTTGTGTGAAGAAAAATAGAATATAAAGCAAAACATAAATGGCATTAAAGAGAAACAGGAGATTAATGTTTTAAAGGTACAGTACAAATAGTAAAAAGTTAACTTTTTAATTATTCCAGCCCCATTAGAAAAGAAAGCAAAAAATAAAAAGCAAAATGAAACCAAAAAGACCTGCTCAAGTGTTTCCTCATCTACTGACAAATTAAGAGAGGAAAGGAGTCCAATAAGGGATTCGGGTTTCTCACTAGTCTCAGCATTCTCTTTATTGCATTGAGTTTCTTCAGTCGAGTTAATTTCAAGGTTACTACTGGCATGGGAAGAGGAAGGGATAGTGTTTGTGGATTGATGGCACTTTCTCGTGTCAATAACGCTCGACTGCTTACTAGCCAAACTACTCTTCACTCTATTATTCATATGATTTACTTTAGATTCCACCGAGATGAGGGATGAAGTTCTCATTATTGGGGTTTGATGCCTTCGATGCACTTCGATTATGTAATCATGCTCAAACTCTTTCAGATCGTTGCCATCGTCCCATGGGCGCAGGTCTTCTTGTCTGTAGCGCCAAGTTACACCGTCCTGTGTGTAAAAAAGACTAAATTACGAGATAATTCTCAATTTTCATAAACAAAAACATTTTAAAGAAAGCAACGCTTACGAAAACAAAGTGTTTTGGTAACCAAACAGTTCCTGCTTCCGCTCGATCAGCCACAGCCTTTCTTTGCTCATCTTCCAGTGCAGTTTTCTCCAGCGTGGCATTCTCTTGATTCTCAGCCACAATTGCTTCCGTTACTTTAATCCACTTTTTCTCTGATTCTTGAGGAAGTTGCTCTTCAAGCGGAACAGTGAACTTCTTTAGCCTTTGCGATCGAACTTTATCCGTTACTTCCCATAATACTTCTTCCGACTGTAAATAAACAATACAAATTTCTATCCAAACTTTAATTTTAAAGTCATCATACTGTTGTATGCTTACCCCTTTTCGCTTATTTTTAAGCGATATTTTACTATCCCAGTGTCCATCAATCGTAGCAATAGTTTCCCTTCCGAGTTTAATCTTTCCCAGGATCCCATTTGTACTGTCTGCACGTCCCAGAAAACCTTTCAGCTTGAATTCCAGCTCCGTAAAGTAGCCTGTCTTTTCACAAATTATTGAAACGGTTCCTCCAAGTTCCATCGACAGATTCCCGACAAGTATCCCTTTGCAGTGGGCATATGGCATCGTTATCACATACGTTTCGCCACGTGGCAGCATTGTCAACGTTGCTTGACCATCCAACAGCGCCGAAGTAGAATTCCCTACACATTAGTAAACAAATCGTTAAATAAATATTGCTTCTTGTTTAAACCAAAATGTTTTTAGCTATGTTGTATTTATTTCTCACCGTAAAATTTAGATTTGGCGAGAATGGCCGCAGAAATGACGTAACCATCCTTTTTATTACTCACATAAAATGCAGAAACAGGAGGATGATGAGAAACTTGCTCAGCCAAATAAAAAGTTCTCGATCCATTAGGATGTTCCCAATAGCAACGATAGGTTTCCCCAAGGATCGGATTGTACGGCTTTTTCAAACCTTTCGGCTTCTTGTAAAACCCAGAGAGATACCACCGAAGCACCGACTGCATTCGTTGATACGCATCATTCTCTTGTACAGCTCTGCAGTTTTACAAAATACCTTACAAAATTGTTTTTCAATCACTTTTAAAAGAAACCTATAAACATCACTTACTTTGATAACAAATCCGCATGATAATAATAATCACTAAGCTTCTCAAGAAACGATCTTGGTTCTAAAATGAACGTCGGCAGCACAACTCTTGATAAGTCCATCCCCGGACGAACTTGTTTTAAAAGGAACCACAACAATGACTGGTTTTCAGCGGCAAGCACCTCCGACGTCTCCCCTCTTGTCTATAAAGTCAAATCGTTTTTAAAATACTGTTTATTTTTACTAAATAATTGCTTCTTTCTTTCTTACATGATAGAAATCAGTTTCCACCCTCGGAACATAATGCGTTTCCGTCGGAACAATATCTACCCCAGTAGCAGCGTTAGTATTGCTATTAGTAGAAGACGAAGCCACAGACTTCTTCCTCCTTTGCCTCACACCTTGCTGGGCCACAATTGGGTCATCCACATCAGTGGATCCCTGTCTTTTAAACACAGACTCTCCAAGCGCAGCAGCAGCAATAGCAGCGGCAGTCCCTCCAACATCTGAAGTTCTGGAGCCATCCAAGCCCCCCATCATCTCTCCATCCTCCTCTGAGAAATCCTGCGCGTGATTCTCATCATGATGTGAAGTGTCACTGTCAGACTTTTCCGAGTCGCTTCGAACACGACTTGTCTCTTCCATATCGGAATTACCCCAATCTACAAAAACATTTAAAACTTTATCCTATGATAACCCCACAAAGTTTAAAAATGTTTAATTACCCATATCATTCTCCATTTCACCGGATATCTTGTCACTATCCATGATTTCACTTGTTCGTGGAGATCGAACCAGCAAAGATGAGCACCTGCAACAAAAAATAAGCAAAATTTAACTTTTCCAAAAAGATAACACTTTCTCGTTGTTAACCAACCACCTTATCCGCAAGAATAATCCTTTCTGGACAAGAAAGTATGTCAACAAGTAAAATACATTCCTCCACTTAAACTCTCACTTTAACCGTACGTGTCCTTCTTTCTTTTTCCTCCCTTTCCCTCCACACACTCTCTCATTAAATAAATACTATGAAAGGAAATAGCAAAAGCCTTTTCCATCAAAATTCACCTTCTTTTTTTTCTTTCTACTTATATTTTCGGAGAATAACAACGGATGAAAGTGCCATTTGGAAGGAGAATAATTGGGTCTAGAAATAAACAGAGTTGTAAAGAGGAAATATTAAAGCCCTATCAAAACCTATCAATCCCACTCAAATAAAAATCAATAAGATGGATATACTCGGTTTTTCATTCTAGTGTTACTTCCTCCACTTCTTTACACTTTGTTCAACAACCAAACATAATTTAAAATTCTACATCATTATTTCGGGTATTTGAGAAAAATAAGCTACGGGGTTTATAATGGACTCTTTCTTCAGCTTGCGTGATACCGTTTTTACGACAATGACAATAACGACGGTGATAATGATGCACATACGCTTTACGATTAGAAATTATACGTGGCTTTCAATTATTGCTTTGTGCATTGGCCACCTCATGCCTCATTTTTGGATTATTCTACCTGGTCAACTTTTAACTTAATAGTATATCCAATTCAATATTCAAATAAAATTACTTTCTTCTTTACTTACGTAACCTGAACAAAATTCGCCTGCTAAATCAATCAAAAGGGTTACAATAGGTACATCCGGGCGTTGTATTAAGTACTTGCTTACATCTGCCTAAAATGCAATTCTTATATAAATGCCAGAAAGAGTGTAAAAATGTCCTGATATGTTAGCCACGACATAGAACAGAAAGCATTAACAATGAACCTTCCTTTCCATTTGCTTATCACACGCAATCTGCAAACTGTTAAAAAGGTAGGACTTGACAATTACCACAAGGCTTGGTAAGCAACGTCATTATTAATTCGCGATGGGTTTGTTCGAGTTCATAATAGACACCTCAAAGACGCCATCTTCATACACCCTAACCTTTCAGTTGTTTTTAGTCAAAAATTACTTTATTCCAAATTTCAGTTTAGCTGTATTTTTTGTTTTTAGAATAATACAACGAAAAGAATCACTCAAGACGGAGACACTCAATGCTCAATTAACTAAATAGCGGTTTGTATTGTGGAAAGTATTCAGAAAAAAACGGTGGAGAAGAAAGTCAATACGAGTTTAATATTCAACCCTTTTGAAAGATGGATTACGTGACATGACAAAAAAGTGTGAAATGGAAGTGGTGGAATATGTCGAGCAAAGTTCCTTTCTTTTGTCACGCATAATCATCATCACCGGTATTTTATCACGAGTAGGATTAGTTTTAAAACGAATTAATAGAATAAAACAAAAATGTGGATCATCAGCGTATTTAGAATGAAAAGTGGTTTTGGAGTTGTGATAAGAGTGCTTCAAAATCAACAAAATGTGATGACAAAGTGAAAGTAAAACTTACGTCAGCGCCAACTCCAACCCGTCCATCCAACACTTTCCTTCATCAGTCGAAGCCGCCCGGCAAATCAAATACGTGGCGGGTAGTGGCTGAACCACAGCCCCCATGGTTTCCCCGTTTGGACCTTTTGTAGCCCAAATGGATTGCTCCAAAGGGTGAAAAACTTTAAAACAAAACCCTTCTTTTTTAGAAGGTCGCTCAATCACTTTACAGCAATGAAGAAGGACAGTGGCCACCCAGTGACTGCTCTGTAATTTGCATGGTAAATCCCGCTATGAATTTTATCTTATCATGAAAAGATAAGCAATTAAGGCGCTTAAATCTAACCTTTACTTTCCCTTTGTAGAAAAGGAGCAAGCCAGGTTTGAGAACTGCAAGGAGTTTTGTCCATCCCTTCAGCTTCCCTCGAACCTTCAGAGCTCCCGTTAAAATGATTATTGATGGGTCTTTCAGCGCAAATGTTAGTTCTTGTGCGACACGCTGTTTTTCTCTGCGATAATTCTTTCGTTGCGCTTTGTACGATAGCTCCTTTAAATAATTAAGGTAAAATATTCAATTATGCCTCATTTAATTTAGTAAGTCACAAAACCTTAAAACAAATTAGCGCATTTAACTATCCCTTACTTTTTCTTCATTTTGCTGTTGCTGTTCTTCCCCAACAATGGATCCTACAAAAAAGACGATACGTGAGGTGAGCATAGTTGTCAAAAGCGACCCTCGGTAAAGTTATGGATTTATCATAATTACTAGCTAATCACTATTGCTTCCTATCTATTCTTCGCAAACCTAATTAACTATCAGTAAAATTAAAGTTATTTCCGCTCGTTTAAAAACAAAAAGCAATGGAGTTATTTGCAATTAGTTTTAATTAATCTCACAATGCCCCAAATTCAACTAATGTTATTGTCAATCTAACGTGCGCTAGCAAAAGTAAATTCCAATTAAATAGGTTAAATGACGAATAGAATACCAGGAGAATGAGGACTTCTGCCATTGTTGAGTGAATCAGAGGAGCCGCCATGACCCTGACTTCCAAATTTCGGGAGAGTAACATGCAACGAAGGCTTACGCTTCAGCTCTGCAAATAAAACGAATTAGAAAGAAAAACTCAGGAAAAAACACAAAATAAATTAAATAAATTGAACAATTAAAAACATGTTGTAGTACACACACGCAGACAAAATAATCATGCACGGTATTAATACACAAACGGGTTGATATTAAATTAGTTAAACATTCAGCAGGAAATAGACTTGTAAAAATTAAACATTGATCTTTATTCCGCAATAGCAGAGTATTATTTTCCCAGAAATGTTACCTTTTTGAGGAGGGGCAGTGCAGCATTTGCAAATCGGTAATTTCATCATTCACCTTCCCCTCCAAAGTTAAAAACCACTTTTGAAAGACACAAAAACTTACAAAGCTTTTAAAAAAAGGAATACAATAGAGAAAGACGTGGTTAATTGCAAGAGTTTTACAGGTACAAAAAACACGCACACACAAAAAAGCTTTGCAAAGAGTACGAAATCTGTAGACTCTTAAAGAATGAAATTTTTTGATGATTAATAATTATCCTTTCTTGAACACTGTTTTGATGATTCACCAGGATTGAGCAGAAAAATTACGTCAAAGATTGCAAATGTTTGAGGAAAATTCTACGAAAAATAAACTTTTATGAATCAGATTAAAGAAATCTTTTTAAAAAAGAAAACGCTACATGTCTACCTCTAAACCTGGGAATCTAATAATCACAGAAAATATTGACGGTTTTTTATGAAAAGCAAAGCTATTCTATTAAATGACTGGGTGAAGACTGAGCTTTGGAAGTTAGTTCCAACCCGTAACATAATTTTATTTTCCTAAAATTATGATGGGGAAAGTGAGGACAAGAAGTAAACAGTGGTCATGTCATCGTCATAAGAAAAAAATATTGATTTGTGGGAAAAGTAGCAGCGGCAGTCAAACCGGTACTGTGGAAAAGTATTTTCAGTAAAACGAGGGAATGTCAGGCTAAGTTAATATATTCGCTTTCTATTAAGATTATTAAGGCTTAAATATGAGAATTCTCCTATTTATGATTTGCTCAAAAAAGAAACGGTTACTGCTCTTCCTAATGTCCTTCGTTTTTACGTTCCACTTGACATTGGATATAAAAATCCAAAGGAAAAATAGGTTTTGGAAGGAAATTACTAATTGAATAGTTAAACGAGAAGACATAAAGACAAAAACTAACAGCTTTTCCTAAAAGACTTTACATATTGGAAAAACAAGCACGACATTGCTCAAATGAGTAAAAAAAAATATGAGTGAAAATGAAAATAAAGAGAAAACCATGTAGGAGAAAGGAAGTCAAGTCAACAAGTATGAATATGTGATGGATTAATGATTATGATGATGACGATTTGGCAAATCAATATTCCATAAAAAATGGAAGCGAAAGTCAAGTTCAGACCGGAGGTGTTCTACATGAAATCAAAGCTTTCACCAAGAAACTGAATAAGGAGGCTTCTTATTAATAGAGCTAAAGTTATTTAGGGACAATTATAACAGCTTCATAATTAATTTATCTTTCGGGTAATTAGAAGTCAATTTTCAGTGTTTGATTGGCTATTGCTGATGGAAAATGAACATTTAATTAACTAGAGTTTCCTTGTATACACATTTAAGATTATTTAGTATTAATTAATTGATTACTATTTAACACTTGAGGTTAGTAATAAACCTGTGTCACTCATTTTTATTTAAAGGGTTTGCAGTAGCATTAATATATCCTTAGCGACTCATTTCCATAAAAATAATAATAGTAATTAACATTTTAATAACCTATTTTCATTCCAATTTCTTAGTTACTGTAGTTTAGAAAGCTAAAAAATTATTGAAAGTATGACCGTATGCGATAAAATGACATGTCGAGATTTTGAAAGTGATCCAAAAGCCAATAATGCTAAAACAAAAGTAAAAATTAAAACGAGAAAACTTACCGGCGACTTTAGAATTGCTCCGAAAACTCCCGTCCCGGTCACTATTGATACCACTGCTGAATCCACCTCCAGCACCGGTACTTGAAGTTGGGGTCATCACAACAGGACCACCTCCCACAGAAGAACAAGCTGCTGGTGGTGCCGCAGCTGCCCCAACTGGTGTTGAAGTCATACATATTGAGTTGCTTGTAGAGCTACTTGGAATTCCCGAAGTGGCCCCAACACTCCCTCCATTATTTGACATGTTAAGTGACAACCTTGGATTATGCCCACTCCCACTAACTGGTACATTTGCACTTCCATTGTTTCCTTCTTGGGGGGAGTGGGAATAAGAAAAACTAGATTTCGGAGTTAGTTTTCCTCCAGGAACTGAAACTGGATCGGATGATGAAGAAGACGACATTTTTCTCCTTGGACACGTTATTTACACAATCTCACAAAAAATGTACATTTGTAATTTCAATTAGGAACGGCTCATCTGTTTGAAGTCTTTTGGGTTAAGAAAAGGTTAAAAAACTGCAGAAGAAACTAATTCCACGTTTGGAAAGAAAAAAGATAAGGTGCTTGCTTATCAGCCTGTTATCGCTTTAGCTTTATTACTCCCTTTTTAACATAATCAACGAAACCATTCAGAGAATCCAAAGTACTGCTGATCAGCTGTTTTTATTCTTGTAGTTATCTTCACAAGTTAAATTATGAGCTGAAAATTAAAAATACCAATTAAAAACAATTAAACGTCAATCTAACAAAAATATATAATGAATGAAGTAACTAAAAAATCGACTATATTTTAACAAAATAATTTATTATAAAACTTACCAACTTTTACAGCAACCGGTATCCGGTATTCTGAATAAACCCAAAGGCGAACATTCACTCATCCTATTAAACTATCCTGATTGATGATTAATCTATTAAAACAGTAAAAATGATTCAGTCTACCAAACAGTTCTTATCAAATCACTTATCACCTAAATCCTTCAACTTTCTTATTTTTCTTATCACCATCGTACGATCATCTTAAAACTTAATTGTTGATGTTGCTCCAGCAACTCTCGCATTTAAACTGAACTGGAATGGAAATGATTGATGATAATTTATTACGCAATCTTTATTTATCTCTCTTTCCTTCCCATCCGCATTGCTCATGCCGTCCAAACCACTCATTCATCATCAAGTAAAAAATTCCAGTTTTAATTCAACAAAAAATTACCCTTCTTCGCCTTGTTTACTTTAATCAACATTTAAAAACAAATGTCCATCACAAAATAAATATTTTCTATTAATTTAAATGGCGATAATTAAGCTGCTAACTAACTGGATTATAATCACACTCTAATTAAATTCAGTCTTAGTATTTATACACATTTATACTTGCTGGTAATTGTTTACTTTTAATTATCAAAACTTCAACAAAAACCGAAACAAATATAATTATTTATATTTAACTACAAACAAGGTAGTAACCACCGTTTAGAACACAGCTGATTCCCTCACCTTTTAATTAACAATTCCATTTAAAATATTGACTCGGGGAATTACGATTTAAACTTCATACTTAACTGCGCACTTATTTAACTAAAATTAGTCTTATTGTTTACTTAATTGAGTTCAAAAACCTCCAAAGTTGACAAGTTTTCGTCACTTCGTCATCTCAAAACAATGTAAAAAAACCTCACATTTTGGACTTCACCTGTTCTCCCGTTCATCTTCTTTCATATTTTTTTCAAAGGGTTTTTTATGAAGTGCTGCATTCACTGCATTGCACTTGGTTCCGCTCTTTTAACCTTTTTTCTATTGCGTAATATTCTAGACTAGTCAAATAGAGTGCAAAATCCTATTTTACAAACATGTATGAGAAAATTGGCGAAAAATCCATTCATAATTACCTAACAATTAGATAAATGCTCTGTTAATTATTCCATTTTAGCTTTGCTTCTTTTAACATTGTTAGAGTTCGTATAAAAAGCCATGCCAATCAAATTATCCAGGTTGAATAGCTCTGAAAGGGATACGTGGCGCATAAAAAATCCCATTACCGAATACCGGACTAGCCAACCGACCGAGTAATTCCATTGCATCATTTCCTCTTTTTTTAATACGTAATAAATATAATCCATCAAAATCTCTAAAGGAATGAAATGGATCTAGTCAAATGCTGTGTGTGATCTTTTATGGAAGTGAATAGGAGAATTGCAAAAAGAGAGATGAAAGGTGAAGAGAAAGTTGGAGAAAGTAAGTTAGGTAGATCTATTGCAAAAATGATACGGGCTTTGCAGGTGGATTTGGCCGATGAGAGGTCGGATTCAGAAGTGAAAAGCGAATCTGGTGGGTAACATGAGATCGGATAGAAATAGCCGTATTAAAACGTATTTTGTATAAGTATAAATGGCAATGCATTTGTTTATTATGACTGTGAGATCTTAACTGAGAACTATTAACACATTTTTTGAACATTTAAAGTAAATATTTTATGCATTCCATTAATTTTTGTTTAAAATCACTTCCGCTTGAAGTTTTTCTTTGGAGGAGTCCACCGTAATCCCGACGGATCCACTAATAACCTAGGCCTCCTAAGTTGACATTTTCTAATGTGGTCATCAACAATTTTAGCAGTAACACAAATAACATGCTGGCCTTTCCAGTATTTTACTACATTTAGGGCTTGCAGAGTGGAAATTATATCAGGTTGTGCAATGCCCGACATGTTTGCTAAATCCTTGATTGTAACAGTTCCGCAATAATCCCTTAAAATATCTAGCAACACCCAGCTCCAATAAGATCGATATGATAACTTTCCTGTAACGTCATATAAACAATTTAAATTAGATGTCATATAATAGAACTTGATAGAAGTTCTTTTAAGTACCCTGAAACAACAACAATATATAGTTTTTTAAATTAATTACCATTATTTTATCATTATGTAAAAACCATATTTATTATTATTAATTAACTTTATTGTAGACAACTCAGAAAATAGTTATCCTTATCAT
>JAHZNK010001788.1:0-10447 GCA_027744615.1 Lepidocyrtus cf. nigrosetosus NNG-2020
ACTGCTTTAATTTACTTACCAGAAGCGCTTGGAGTTTCAGGATCCGGTGGCACCATTTGGAACCCAGGTATAGCTTGTGAAGTTAAGTAGTAAACGCCATGAAGTACATCAGCTGCATGCATCCTATTATGATCTGCGTGAATTTTATAAAATATTCAAAACGTTAATAACTTGCGTAATATTTAATATTTTAAATACAGGAATAATTACATGGTTTATCACGATATCCCAACTCTAGTGCATGAAAATAAGTCATAAACTCCTTAAGAGGTATCTTAAAAGTTTCAAATAGCCCCGTGTCTAAGAAAACCTTGTAGCACATCTAAAACAACAAAGATAAAGTGTAATTATTGCGAAATATTTTGTAAATAAAATATGCAGTTTTTACATGACTGAGTATTTGTGTTTTGTAGCTCCTTTCCAAATCAAAGATTGGATAGTCCCATTCATGTAAGCGACAGAGAAGTGGGTCTGAAGCGATTGATTGTAGCTCGAAGCGCATTCCATCCGCTGTTTCAACAGTCTCATCGCGAGTCTTCAATAAAAAATATTAAGTATTTTATTCCCTTTCTTCTCTCCAATTTTGTATAATTTTAATCAAAAGTAATTATTAATAAATTAGGTAATTACAAACAGTATCAGATTGCCCCTAAATTAATTAAAATGTTTAATTAAATCTAAAATCTCATCCTCGTAATCCTCACCAACAAGATCGTTACTTGTCGGAGATTGTATCTTTTGAGTGAACGTTTCAAGGAGAAAGGAACCGTTAAAAATAACCGTTTCTGTATGGAAAGAGATTTTCAGTTGAGGGGAGATGTTGATGTGAGGAGAGTGAACACGCTCGTAATCATTATCGTGGATGTTTGATGGAGGAAAAGAAAGAATGAGGAAAAAGGTGAACAAAACAAAACTGGAAATCAATACTCTAATTAAGGATTCACTCTTGTCAGTCTTTCCACAACTCTCTTTTTACATTAAAACCCTCATTTCAAAAAGTAGCCAGGATTTTGAATTCCTTGCAATTTTATGTTGGGAAGAGAGGAATTGTCAGAGAATGCAAAAATTTGAGGGAACATATGTGAAATATTTCTTTAATAAGGAAAAGAAAGATGATTATACGAGGGAGTATGAGCCTGTTCAAAATTCTTCATTAACTCCATGTCAAACACTGCGAGATGAACATCATCTCCAGCCCCGTTTTTGCACAAAATTCTATCTTTTCATCCTCATCGTCTCATTCTTGTAAAAACTGTAATATTTTGCATCTAATCTGAAGGAGAATGGAAAGGATGGAGATAATGAAACAGATGATGAGCAGCTCGGGAAGATGTGAAAGTCGGATATGAGATGAGATTAGGAGGGATGCTAATACTACAGAAAGCCAACAAGAAAGTGAAAAAAGTTGAGAGAGGCGAGACCAAGGAGGGTTTTCTTTCCCTTCTTATGCATCGCTTCCTGTTCAAAATGACTTGGACAAAAAAGAAGGACAATTTTGTTAAAAAGGTGCGAGCCCTGTGCTGTTTGTAATGAATTTTGAGATTATATCGAAAGAAGAAAGAAAAGTTTGCGTAATTTGATTACGACGCAGAGTTTTTATAAAAGAGCTTTTTTGACTTACTTCTTCATCAGCGGAATAATACGGCTCCTGGATGTCAGGAGGTTCCTGGAGCGTGAATGTAACGGGACTTAACCGGAGGGAGTTTGAGTTCCCTGATGAGTTGTTATCTGGAGGGCCTGGGCCATCTCCAAGTGTGCTCGTTGTGGAGCAATTATCCTCGTCGGGATTCTTCCCGCTTAGCAGTCCCAAAGAGTCCCCGTCCAGTAAAAGCCTTCCTCCACTATCTCCACCGCTGCCTATTAAAGGAAAGTCTCCACCGCCGGATGAGGTGTTGCCGGAACCTCCGGAGCCAGAGCCGCCGCTGGCGACTGAATGAAAAGAGACTTTGGAGGGAGAGTAGTCCCGCATTTGCTGCTGTTGTAGTTGATGAAGTGGGCGGCAGCTGGTGGGAGAAGAGGAGGAAGTTGTTGTACACTGATTACTAACAGGGGACCCTGCACCGGATCCTCCATCCCCTCCAGAAGATCCTCCGTTAGTTCCGCTTCCGCTGGGAGCTATTATAGCTCGAGTGGTGTTGGAGCTGGTGCTAGCGCTGAGGGAAAGCAAATTCCCAGTGGATTGGGAGGGAGAAGGACGCTGTTGGAAAAAGATTCCTCCACTGCTTCCTCCTCTCTCCCCGGTGGTTCCAGTTCCTGGTCCAATGTATTCAGAGGAGCCGCCAAGTAAGTCTTGTTGTGAATGATAAGTGAGTTCTCGAAGTTTTCCACTGCCACTGGCTCCATTTGTGCTCGTCCTTCGATTGTGATTGCATGGGCTTGGGTCCCGGGATGGGACGGGGGATGGGATTGGGGACGGAATCGGCGTGCTGGCTGGACTACTCCGATTAGAGCCTGCTGCAGAGACAGAGGCGGATGCAGATTTAATTGCGGAGAAGTGAGTTTGGCTGTTGAAGCTACTACTAGCGCCCACACCACCTCCACCAAAACTTGTGGGTGGGGAAAACCCTGTCGAGGCAGCCAGAGCACTCAAATGCGTCAAGTCAGAGGGGGACAAAGGATGCAGACTACAAAGCGTCTTTCTTTGACCGTGCTCCTCCAAACAGCGCGAACTAGAACTAAACTCATGCTGCTGGGAAAAGCGACGCTGACTTGGAGGACCTTTCATTTTCATTTCATTTTCATCGCAAAAATTAAAAAATGTCAAAGATACAAAACACGACACATTCATTTTACAAAAACAAAAATTACATTTTAAGCCATCCAATTTTTCAAAAATTATTACATTTTCAAAAAACACAAAAATTATTTTCCAGCAAATAAAATTTCAATTACAATATCCAAAATACAAAATATTTAGTTTTCATTCCATTTTGCAATATGCAATACCATCCCGATTTTTAGCATGCAGGACAAGACATTTTTAATACAGCCGGAGGGTACGTATTTGCAGCCAGATTGCCCCACATTGTTCCCAAAACCATTTTTGTTGAGTAAAATTATGCCAGAAGAAGGTCAAAAACAGAGCGAGAGCGACGTTTGTTAAATCGCAGCGTAGAAGCGCAGTAGCATTCCGTTTTAAGTTATTTTTTGTTATCGAAATTGTTTTTATAGAAGGAACCCCAGTGAATGAGAGAGGTAGATTTCAACCACAAGAACGACATAGAAAAAGGAATAGAAATCAAAAAAAGAAGGCGATATTAAATTAGCGATACAGACATTCATTATTAATTATTTTATGCACTAAAACATTTCTAATTCTTTTCTCGTATATAACTTTAAAATCATAAAACCAAAAGGGTTCTCCTAATCAAAATATTTACTTCTGACTTTCTTTTAAACCATGCGTTTTTACTCATCCTTTTTAAAATAATATTTGGGGGACGTTAAAAAACATGCATAAAGAACAATCTACACCCTTTCTTTTCTATTACGGTATTAAATAATTGAAACTGAAGACCATTCAAATAACTATTTTTACACGTATCAAAGTATTTTTCTTTCGTTAAGCTACGATTATTTCACGGGTTAAAACATTTGATCGAAATGCAATTACTCAATTGTAATTATTTTCAATTGTTTTTAATAAACTTTTATTTGTTTGAGAAAGAAAAAGGATAGCCCATATGACCCCAAGTGTTAAAAAATTGGATGCTGGTTGGTAGCACACAAAACAGAATAAATTCGGCTAATGTACCTTTAAAATTGATATTAAAATTGTTTAACAAGCGGTATAACAAATGATAGTCCACATGGATAAGGATTTAACAACGTTTTTATCTTTTATTTGCATTTCCCACCGAAAAAACATTTCCACCTTTGCTTTTTACAATGATCAAACGACCCTTTTCAAGGGAAGTTTGACAAACTTTTTTTTGCACGGTTAAAAAACAAATCCAACACCAAAAATAAATCGGGGACAGAAGAGAAGAAGAGAAAACAAAAAGAGAAAACCTGCACACTTCACAAGAGTTAGGATAAAGGGAGAAAGGCCATGTGAAAATAAACGTAGCTGAAACAAGGGAAAACAAACTGGAAAAAACCCTCTTGGTTCCCTTTTTCTATGAAACTTTCCCACACACGTGGAGAGACATTGAAGAAACAAATGGGCCGTATTTACTCTAATAAGGGAAGAGTTTATTTTTAAGGTGGCGCACAATGTACATTTTTCACAGAATAGAAGTGGCTGACTTGAATAAAATTGGTTTAGGATTGTTTCAGATTCATAATTTGGGGGCAAAATATGTCATGTTAGTTATCCGTGCCGCTAACATTGCATTTGAAGTTGGTACTTCAATTCATGACCTGGTCTTTATACAAATAAATACGGTTGGCTATGCACAGTAAAGGAGGATGATATAGAGAAAAAGAAGAAAATAAAAGAGAAAAGGGAATCATTTCCTATTTGCTGAGGGGTTTTCACTTTGATGTACAAACAGGAGCTTCACATCATCATCACAATCATCGCATTCATCGAACCCCTATTTACTTTCTCTTTTATTTTTTTGGCCCAGCAACTTTTTGAACGTCTTTCTTCTCTTCCCAATAAGCTTTATATTTTCCCCACTGATTTCATCAAATTAAAGCCAATAAAAAATACTTTGATGCGAATTCAAATAGAATTTGAAAGTCTCTATGGAACAGGTTTTTACAAAGGCCAACCTGTCGAAGCGAAAAGAGCATTTGCAGAGAAGCTGCGCGCTTTGTGTGAAGCCTGTAGGGCATTAGGTAATTGGCTTTGGAAATGGCTCAGAATGGCAGCCTCAGCACTCCCCGATTGGGACAGGATGGCTGACATAGAATTGGAAGAGAGCTGACCCAAGTTGATCACTGCAAGTTGTCCACACCGGAAGTCACCATCACATTTACAGTATGATTTCCCAACAGATGAAGGGAGATTATTTTTTTATCAATGTTCATCATGGTAATTACAAAAGTGCAAAAAATCTTTGAGCTGATGCATAAATTGAAGGATTACAAGCTTTTGTTTTGTATCAGAAGATTTCCTTTCCCAAAGGATTAACTTAAACCATCCTCATCCTACTTTTTTTTATTAAGCTGCACAAGACAGGAATAAGCTACGACGCAGATTTGCAAATGTTTTAACTTTCTCAAAAGATTCAAAAGCTTCTCCTACTAAAACTAATCTGTTAATTGCTATTCTTTCAAGCTTTTTAGTTTTCTTCATAAATTATGCAAAGTTTTTCCCAGTTGAAGAATTCTCCCTAATAAACGTTTTTTTAAAGCTGACTAGACATAAAATCTTTTTTTTCTAAAACTATTTTTCCAGACAATGTAAAATCTATTCTGAAGGCTGTTATTATCATTAGCTAGTCTATAATTCTGAAATTTAGGGTGGTTTGTAGCATTATAAAATCAATTGTTATAACCTAGCCTTATTATTAGAAAATGCGTTTAGTTTATTTTTAGTATGCACCCAGCACAATCTCGGCAGCATCACAATACCACAAAAAAGCAATTTTTAGCTACTTAATAAGTTTTTAATAATTTAACTATTTGTTAATTAAATGCAGCTTTTATTTGTACAGGGTTTACGTAAGCTTTTTAATTTTGTAAATTGTCCTGATTCAATTGTGCTGCTCTGACCGCGACAACATTTTATGTTTTTTTTTCAGGTGGGATTTAAAAAAATTGAAGGTGCTTCGAAAAGGGAGAAATTGTGACTTACCCAAAGCTGAAGACCTAAAGGAAGCTGAGCGCCTTCGTCGGGTGTGCGGTTGGGGTTCCAAGGTTGGCATCCCTGTTGCACTAGTTGTGGTTGTCCAGGTACTTGTTGACATCCTTCGTAAAATATTCGCCGGAACGCCTTTCTTCCCCTGCCCGGAATTCCGCTGTTTCCGATTACGAAAAAATAAAAACGGCTTACAAGCATAAGTTTAGATGATGATGTCACAATCAATCAAAAAGCAATGCTTATTGAATCAAATGACAGGAGAGGAAAACGACATTTCCATATCTTTGATTATCTTTACGACGATAAGAATTTTTTCCCACAGCAACGCAATCCTGAAAGAATAAGTTTGAAAGGGAAACGAGGATGATGGGAATGACAGGAAAGTTTTTTTGTGACGTTTTTGATCATATTTATTGATTTTCTGATTTCTCTCTTTTTTCCAACTTTTTTAATTTAGGAAAAGTGTGTCTGGCAAAGAGTGAGAGAGGTGAACCGAAGTTCCTTGAAATTAATTAACTTTGCTTGTTGGTCTCTCTTCATCTCCTCATTATACAAACTTTTCTCTGGTTTCCCATGCATAACAACTTGACACGGTTTTTAAAGAATAATTTCCTTGATTATGTTGATTACATAACGAACTAGCTCTTTCCCTTTAATCACCTACATTCATTGAAATGTACTATTTATTCATTTACGTAAAGGTTTTTCTTCTCGTGTTGCCCCAGATGAGGCCAAAAACTCATCCCTGTAATAATTTATCATTAAATTATTGGGAAAGTTGTTAAATAAAATTGGTTTTAAGTTAATAAAGATTTTTAAAATGAGCTTTTTCATTTAATTAGTTCTTCTGGAAAATATTTTATTGCCAGTGATTAATTAAAAGTGCGGAAGTAATTATTCTTGTCTTACAATAAAAACAACAACAGATTGAATGGAAAAAGGAGGTAAATTGATTATTTTGTGGCGGTGATAAAGTGAGACAAAAGGGAATAATAAATGAGGATTGGTGAATGATTTTCTCGTACTTTCTCTTGCTTCTGTTGGTAGCAAGAGAACAATAAAAAGGGAAAGCAATTACAAGTAAAATGGGGAAAGAGAGGGAAAGAAAGAAACCTTGAGCGGGTTTTCTCTCTGTCAATCCTTTCTCTGACCAGTCAGGTTTAATGAATGCGGAAAGTAAAAGTAATTAAATTAGAAAAGACATTTCTTTACCTTTGGCAAAGTAGAGATTTTCTCTCCAGTGTACGGTATCTCGTCGATATCAGAAGTGTAGTCTGGATCAATGGCCAACGTCAAAGGGGCTGGTTTTGGTCGGCTTGGGTACATAACTGTTGAAGAAGTTGGCGCCGGTTTCAGCAACGATGCCAATGCCTTGAGCCCTGCAACGATGTTTGGGGGGAGGGCGGTTTGATCCAAGAGCATTTCTGTGACGAGACCGTGAGCCTCGTACAGAATTGCCGTGTCCACTCCTGACGATCCCTGTCAAAAAGAAAAACATTTCAACTTTCACTTTCTACATTTATCAAAGAAATCACTTGTAAATTATTAAATGGTCAGTATGTATCATGTGGAAGGCGGTGAAAGTGGTGAAAGTTGAAACTACAGAAAGGACAAAAGTTTAACGAGGTTAATTAAGCGGAAATAAGGTATCCCCAACTTTACTATTTATACTGATGGCACAAACTAAAGCTACGCAGTTTTACAAGATAAAATGAATGTTTTAATAATTTTTTACATAGTCTAAACGAGCCAGCAACGGGATATTCCTCGCCTCCATTTTGGTAATGAAGGAAAGATGGGTATTCCAATTGGCTCCTGTAACCCTTCCAGACAGTGCTACTGCCCCAGCCCGTGTCCTTAACCTTGCAAGGTGAATTCGAAATCGAAAGGGGTCACTATCCCACCCATATAAACCTAAACTAGTCGAAGGATTTGGCTGCACAGGTGAATCATCTCTTTTCTTGGACATTTTATTAACCTTTGAGTATCACTGTATCCACAACTGCTTTATCGTTGTGGGGACGTTGAATGAAAAAGAGGAACAAAAATGAGCGTAGAACGTGTCGCATATTGAGCAGAAGCAAATGTACAAAAAGAAAAGAAGGAAGCACAGACAAAGGAACAAGAACGTTAATTTCATTCTGCGTTTTTCTGCTAAACGGTTTCTAGATGGGTGGACCATTCAGATTTTTTGCAACAGGCGCAACACAAACACACAAAAAGCAAAACGAACAAGTTTTTATTAAAACACGAGAAAAAGATGATTGTAACAAGTCACTTTCACTTTTTCTACTTCCACCACGAACGAAACATGAAAGAAGACTAACCAAAAAATGGATTGCTCCCTTCTAAAAACCTCCTTCCAAAGGATTCCCTATCTTTGTATTTTGTATGAAAAAACTTTGCGTGTCTATCACAAAGTTGGCAACATTTTCCTTGTTTCCCTACGCGGATGAGGGTTTGGATGGTGATCCTGTGGAAGAATTGATATTTTTTGGTGTGGATGATGATAGCGGTGGATGCGTTGTTTTCTTACTTTTTTCCTGTCATCATCTCGACATGGAACATCTCTCAAATCCTCTCCACCTTATTCCATAACATATTTTTTTCACAACTTCCCTCCCTTATTCCTCCTCTTCTCAGCCTACGTCTATTCAACAAAGTAGAGAATGGGGAAAACCCTGTCCGAGATAAACCGAAACTGTGTTTTTGGATAAAAAGCAGAGACAAGATAGAAAAGATGGGAAAGCCACTTAGCCTTAGAAAAATCCTAAGGAGGAACCTAACACATTGTGAATGCCTTGAATGGTCAGCTTTTTAAAAAACCTTATTTAAGGGAAACGCAAAAGATTTACTGCTTTTCCAAATGCAAAAATATCCCCAAATTAAAACGTTTTTCCACGCGGTTCTCAACTGATTCAGGGAATGCTCTTGGGTTTCAACTTTTAATTTTTACTTTCTCTCTCTCTCATCAAACATCTCGTCTTTCCAGAGGAAAGGAGGAGGGGAAAAAGAAGAAGAGAGGATTTGTAAACGGAGAAGAATGATCAAAGAAACCCTGCTTTGTAATTATATTGTTATTATCATTAAGTACTTTTAGTTAAAAACGTCCCTTTTACCGTCTTGAGAAGATAAAAGGTTTCGAAAACGTTTTCCACAATTTAATTACGTACATCAAACTATTTCTAATAATAAGAAAACAATCAAAATAATGATCAATTAACTAAAATTTCATTAAAAGATATTTAACAAAGTTTTAAATCCCCAATTTTGAAAGTATTTTCATTAATGAAATAGAAAAAGAGGCTACTTTTCCCGCAATTGATTTTGAATACTTTCCCACTAATAGGGCTTTCCTTTTAATAAAATCTAAGTCTATTGGAAACTAAAATCTTTTTCCAATGCAACAAAATTACAATAAGCTTCAAAAAGTAGTTTTGCCAATAGGGAAAGTTGCAACGAATTAAATTTTTGCAACAAGTATATTGTTTGGCGTTCTTTAGCAACTTTCTTTATTCGTTGTTTTTACCAGCTCCTTTTCCACTCCAACAACTTTTCCTTCATTCTGTTAGAAACGGTGAAAAGAAATACTTTGTTTTTTGAATTTAGGAATTTGTTGCAGTTTTTTACTCATTTACTTTATGAATAAAATTGCCAAAAGGCTTTAAGAAATCGTTTAAGTTTTTCTGTTTCTTTCCAATATATTTTATTGCGCATTTGAAAAGTAATTGAATTAAAAAATGTTATTTTGAATAATCATTTAATTTCCTTTACGATTTCCGCATTTGAATCATGGAAGATTTTAAATTTCCGTGGAAAATATACGCAGTTGAAATTAAAACTTTTTCGTGTAGGAAGTAGAAGGGGATTTTTAACAAGCTTTTTTAAAAAGGTAAACTTTATTGCTTTTGTAACGGGGATATGAATGAGTCTTTTCGAATCTTTTTAATGTAATTGAATCAAATGGAAAGTTAAATGTCATATAGGAAAAAATTGGGATAAAAAGTAAAATATGAAGGTAATAATCTGTAGGAAGCAGACAATTAACCTGTGTATTGCTTTTATATATTTTTCTGTATTTTTCCAACGGAGAAAGGGAAGATACTTTTTTAATGATGTAATTTCCAAAGAACGGTCAGAGAATAAGATCCGTCTTTTTTCCTTTCTTTGGAAATTATTAAATTGCTTTTCATAGCCCTTTTTTCTATTCTCACACTTTCTACGACGACAATAGCAAAAATTTCAGAATATCTCATTTCTTAATTTATATCACTTCCTCTTCCAAATTGAGGAAATTTGTAAACTTATCTTTTTTGTAATCCACACGCGCGCACTAATTCCTTTCTGAATAAAAGAATTTTTGGAGAAATTTTTAAGAAAGGGGAGAAAATAATAAGCAACAATTTTTAAACCTCTTTTTGTAAAGTTTATAAGGGGAAAATTGTCCTAAATTTAAACCTTTTTTGTTGGAAAGAAAAGCCAAAAAAACTTTGTAAAAGTCAAGCCAAACCAGAAGCTCAATTCCCATCTTATAAAATTCTTTTTGTGTTCTTCTTTTATTTGAAAAAAGAATCTTTTTTGTTATGGATTGGATTTGAAAAGAGATTGAATACGGCGTTGAGCTCCTTTCTTACGTCAAGAAATATGTCGATATTATTATCAATTCTTCGAAAGGATAAAAAACGGCAACTTTAT
>JAHZNK010001789.1:0-30787 GCA_027744615.1 Lepidocyrtus cf. nigrosetosus NNG-2020
AATTGCATAAATATTTTTTTATCGTGTGCTTATATATCGTTGGTAAATTGCATAAGCATAATGTATATTTATGTTATGTAATGTCTCGTTACAGGCCCCGTAAAAGCCACAGAAGGGTGGTTGTGGTACTTGTTATCTCTCGAGTATTCATTTATCGACTGAAGAGTTGGCGCAAGGCACATTTCGCTGCTTGCCATAGGAAAACAGCCAACTTGTCTTCTAAACTCAAATGCAATGTTAAGTAACAAACAAAGCGTTCTAACATAACAAGCTCCTTCCTTACAAAGTCAACATTATGAAAGGAACGAGAGAACCCCAGCAAAAGAGAATTGGTAGCAAAGTAAGCGAAATGAGAACCTTTTTTCCTTCAACCAGTAATTCTGTTGTTGCTGCTGCAACATTCATGCTCAAGTTTTTGTTGAGAGAGAATTAAAACATGTGCGGCAAGGGAAACCCAAGACCAAACAAAGTTAATTCTAAAACTCAAGTTAAGTGTTGGATGGATACATTACAATATTAAATGATACTAAACATTAAGAAGACGGGTTTATGTGAGGAAGAAGTGGATTTGAGTGCTCATATTTGTGTTTCACTAGCTCACTTGCCGCACTTAACTCGTATTAAGTAAGCTATGATCTCTTAGATGAGCGTATGTATTGGAGAAACTCAAACAGGGAAACGAGCTTTACATTATGTGGGTTTCAGAGATTGTGGTGGTGGAAGGAAAATGTGATAGAATAGTAGGAATATGGTTGGTGGTAATGCGCTAGTGGTGGTTTCTCGTATAACTCCAATACCAATCTCAACACTTGAAGCTTTACCTTAGATGTTTCTTGTCGGCTGGTCCTCGTCAACCTTTTCTCTCCGGGTTGGCTACGCACAATAAGCAATCCCTTCCTCACTCACTTCTTTCTCCGACTCCTTCCTTCCTCTTCCAACCAACTTTCGTACTTGCTCACACTTAAGAAGAGAAGATGTGCAATGTGATGATAGTGGTAATGCTTTTTCTCTTATTATTACTATGCTTTACGTATGCGTTTTACTTCAACAACTACTACTCGTGTTCCTCGCTAACTGACTCGATGAAGGGATTCGCAAACATGTTGAAATGCGTTTTAAACTGTTATATGTGATGTTGAAAAGGAAGAGTGATCGATCTTATGCATTTTGACGAGAGTTTCACAACCACCATATTTTGCCAAAATTATTTTACTTTCTTTCACCAACATAAAACTAAAGCAAATGCTTTTTTAAGTATCAAATTTAAATGGCTACTGTATAATTTTGCATTTCATTAGAATGTTAATTAATAGAAATAGAAGTATTTTCTGGAAGAGTGTTTCACTTGGCTTTTGGCTACTTGTAAAAATACCCAAGAAAACTTTTATACGGAGCAAAATATAAATTGCAAAATTCAATGCTTTTGTTTGACTTTATTCGAAGGTCCCATGCATAAACCTAACTTTTAATTGGTTAAGTTCGAATATTATCAAAAATTTAAAACTAAAAAGGTAAACCGGAATCAAGACAATTTTCACAAAAGTGGTAGCAAAAATTGAGCATTCTCAAATCAACAAATTATAAAAAGTGATTTTCAAAGAAAACGAGCAAATAAGTAACATGCTCATCATCAACATCGTCTGTCTGTCTATCAGTAAAGTACATGTTTCCTATCATTTCGTATTATCATCATGGAGAACAACAACTTAAACAGCAACAACATGAGCAATGAGCAGACACGCAACCAGCCGTAGCTAAGTAGAGTTGTGTGTGATCTTGCTCAGTTCTTAGTGCTCACTCACTCTCTTCATATCTACATTTTCACTCTTCTACAAAAACATTACATATTATTACGCTCTACGTACTTAAATTATGTATATCTTCTCTATACATTATTCATTGCATGATTTTTCCAAAGCTGCAACAGCAAAAGTTAAATAAATGGTGCTGACTGGTTTCTGAGCTTTCTGGTCGGGTCCTCAGGGCGGTTTACAGTTGGTAATGGGCGTGGAAGAGAGAGGCGGACCTCTTGGCAAGTGTGATTGACACTAGCCAAGTGTGGCCAAACAATGGACACAATGTCACCGAGGCGGATCCAGGTGAAATTAGAATAATGCTTTATAGCTTGTGTGTATAAGTGACTCACATGCATATCCTTTCAATAATAATCATAATTGTGGAGTATGATTAACCAGATTGTTACAATGCGATACAATTATGTAATATAAAAGTGATAAAAAATTAAAGCTTACTCCTTTTTATCGAAGAAACAACTTTTCTTTATTGTTTGTTATTATACTGGTAAAAAAAACTTTTCCCTGTACAATGGTATGAATGTGTGTGGTATAAATAACTTCAGACCGATTCCGGTTGTAAGTTTAAGAATATATTAGACTTTACTTTATACGTAAATCATTATGTGAAATCATTTTTGTGTACATTTTTCAGTTTTCCTTACATTGAAGCTGTGTGTCGACATTGTTTTATATGTATGAAAGTGTAGACAACACATTCATTTTGGCAGATCCGAGTAGGCATTAATACATAACATTTTACAAAAGTCATCTTCACTTTTTCAGTTGTCGTCTCCTCGTGTACTTTACGATTGTGTTATAAAAATTAAAATAAAAAATCAAGAAATGAAAAGAAGCGACTAAGCTAAGCTTGCTTTACAACTCAACTCCTTGTTTTATAATGGCGAGAGAGAATGCATTACAGCATTATGCCTCGCCTTCTCATCCTTGATTCATTTTCGCTCGCTCCCTCTCCTCATGTCAGAGTTAAGACTCAAAACTAATTCAAAGACAGATATACAGCAGAATTTTGTGTTGCATAATGTAACTAACTAGCTTACGTTTTTATTGTGATAATGTGACGGGAGTGAGTTTTTATACCATGCTGTAGTGATCAAGTACATTTTAGCATGGTCGTTATTGTTGATTTGATGATTTTAAAATGATGCGAGAGGACGAAAACAGCTCATCGGGAATTTCACCAACTTTTTCATCTTGTTCACTAAACTCACTCACTTAGCTTTGCGCACATCTCCTCAACAAATTTTTAAACAATTGTACGTAAGTTAGTAAGCAAGACAAGCCCAGTGATCACCTCGCATTACAAGACCAATTGTATTCATCTTTTATTATAATGATATGCATACAATTTATAATAATAATGCGATACGCAAACTCTTCTACTGCTGCTGTGAACACCGGGAGCTTTATCCTTTCGTACAAAGATAAAACTTCATTCATAGTAAATTTTTCAGTGACATACCTTTCTTCTTCGTTTTTGCTTTACTGCTGTGTGATTCGCGACTGGATGACAAGTTATCACGTACCCTCATCATCAAGCACCATCATAATTTTATCAAAATTTGAAAAAAGTATGTTTGGCTTTCATTTCAGTAAAAAAGGAGGGTCATGTTTACTAGTTACCCTTTAACTGCTATTTAACCACTTTTTATTTAACTTTTTAACAATTGCAGAAAAAATAACCCTTTTGTAAAAAGTAGTTTTGTTGAAGAAAATAATATTCATTTCTGATTTAATATCTTGCCATACCCTTCTTTTATTGTCAAACTGCCAGCATTTAAATTAAATACCAGACATCCTCCATAACAATTTTTTATCCTCGTCAGCAATATTTAACTCGGAATACTAATATTTTAGTTTGGAAAATCCATAAAAAGACAAAATTAGGATGACAAAACTTGTCGTAATGTGTGTATAGCAGTGTTCACACATGCCTTTTGTTGATATCTAGACATCATAACATTCAAGGGGCTTGGCATTCATGAATATGATTGTTGTATGAGCTTAATTGATGATACAGGAACAAAAATGTGCTTGAAAACTGAAGATAGATTACAAAGTATATTTTATCCCAGTTTTATTCAAATAATTATGTTGATTGCCGTAATGGTCTTGTATGTACATTGCGCAACATCAGTTTAAGGAGGCGAACTCGAAGAGGTCTTCAAATTTGAATGAATAACAATGATTAATATATTTTTAAAGCAATGAACAGACTCAACGACGGTCAACTGGTTTCTTTAGTAGAATTTTTATATATTAACATTTCTTTAGAGTTATTTTTTAAAAAGATAATGGCAAAAAGTAAACATTTTAAGTGTAGGTCTCCATACAATGTTTAATCTTAACATGCAAATATAAATGTTGCATGTGTAGAACAGAAAGAAACATTTTGTCTGTAATGTTTCTTCCTTTCAGGATTCAACTACTGTTTTACACTTCCTGCTGAGAGTAAATGAAAAACAAGAGAGAAATGCACACACAGTCTTGCAATGAAAGGCAATAAAAAGCTTGAATGGAAGATGCAACATCTTTTAGGCAAGCAATGCTTTCAGAGAGAATTGAGAATGAAGCTTGTTCAATTACCAACACCAAAATTTTCCATATAAGTACAGAATTGTAATGATGCTCAAATCTTAATTCTGAACACTTCAAGCAAACGTTCAAAGGTTTGGATGTTGACTTTAAAACGGACTAACGATAAGCCATAGAGTCATTGCTTTTAGAAAATAATTTTGTTCCAAAATTTACAGAGTAAATTTTAAAAATTATGATGATATGTGAAATCCGCCATTTTCAGAGCACACAAAGTTCTAAAAGTGCGTTTAAAGCAAAAAAACGTGTAAATAAACATAAAATTCCTTTGCAATTTCTTATCCAGCTATACAAGAAAAGACTCTGCGTGTTAGTAACTGCTACGTGGATATACTTAATGGAAATGAAACGATCATTACTCATTCAAGGGGGCTGGCTTTACGCTGAAGTGTTTGACGGGTTTAGAAAATGCTCTGATATAGCCTCAGCGAATCAAATCAAGGCGTACCGTAAGTTGATCAATACCACACACAGAGTTACACTTTATTTCCCTTACGGACATCACTTCAAATCAAATCTTGGAAAAAACTGAGAGCAAAAAATAACAATGCCACACAAATAATGTTATTACCACACGACTACTTTAATTTCATATCAGATTCAGTTTTTACACGGAAGAAATTTCTTTTACGTTTGGGGTAAAATTCCTATACTTGCACCAAAATATTTAATCTAGATGGTGTTACAAATTAAAAATCTTTCTATATATTTATGCATACTTGATACTGACGATGAGTTCTTGTGCTATAATACGAAGGAAGCTTGATTGAAAGAATATAAGCCAGATTAGCATGCACTTTGTATCATAATGAAGCAATCTTAATTTTAAAAGCTTGATTAAAACGAGAGCGTTGAAAAAACTTGATATAGCAAAAAAGAAGATTAAATAATTTCCATGATCATATATGGAAATCAAAACGGGCCACCATTAACCAAAACATTCAGCCAAAATCAAAATCATACGCAGCATTTGCTAACCGTCATTCATCATAATCATCTAGTTCGACACCAGCTACCATTCCCACTACCATTTCAGTAATGGCTAAAAGGTGTAATTATCTCTTCATCTTCTTAACTTGTCTTTTCACTCAACAATTAAATCATACGTTGTAGTTGATTAGATTTTTTATATTAATATTTTTCCTTGATACATTCAAGACTCATGTACTCACTCTCGTCAGCCGCATGTCAGTGAGTCTAATTTTATAGTTAACATTTTCTAACTGCTTCGGACATTATACGTATAGATGAAGATTGGTATATAAAAAAATTAATAATCTAAGGTAAACATTATTTTACTGTACATTTGATTGATTGAGCAAGTTTATAAGTTACTTTAGAAAATCTGCAATGTATTTGTGTGTACCTTTTGTTTATTGCAAAAAATTTCATTCAGAAAATTGCTACCTGGCAATTTGTGTAATGATAAAAAGGCGTGATCAATGAAATTTTGATGGTTTTAATAGATCCACTACGTAATTAATCGGCAATGCATCAAAGTAATAGCAAAAGATTATATTATTTATTTAGAAATGTCGTTAAAAACTGACATGCATGTAAAATCAATGGTGTTTGTATAACTCATTTATATAGTTAGGAGGACACCTTGGAGGTAAAAACACTGTATGTGAAGGGAAATATTTGCTGAATTGATAATTCTATAAAGAATTGTTTTTTTATAACGATGATGATGAATTACTTAAAGGAAGGTTGTTTGTTCGGTTTTTATTGTGTTGTTTAATGTACCGTTGTTGATACAAATTTGTGCCAAAATGTTTATGGGTTTTTGCAATTGATTTATGAATAGCATTATTGGGACACCTGCAAAGATTGCAAATTATTCCGGTATCTTGCAGGCAATTTGTTTTATTTATTGCTGCAGTTCACTAAAGGAATCAATAAGGAAAGCAAAAAAGTAAATTTATATGCAAAATCAGTAAAATTATTAATAAATGCATTTAAATAAATATACAATAATCCCTACAAGGTGAAATTTGCGCAGTTGCGGATCATTTTCGTAGATAATTTTCAATTAATGTCAGTTCTGCAGAATTTTAATTTGCAATTCAAAATTTATTGCGTGTCGGCAGACATTTGTTTTTGAAAACATTTATTTTACTGTAGTAGTAGCTACAAAGTAGCGTGATCATGTAAATATTTAAATTAATGAATGTACAAAAAATATTAAAATTAAAGTAAAAATTTAATAGCAGGCTTTTACGGCAACTAGTTGGCGAGATGAGCACTTTACATGTCGCTAAAATTACTTGAGCTTGCATTTATTGGATTGCAAGATATATTTCCAGGAAAATGAACCTTTTCTCAATTACTATAATCGACTGCCTGATACTCATTTGTAATCATGCAAATCATGTATAAATGTATAAATTCAATAATTGCTAAATATGGTGTTGAATGTTCATGAAAACTGAATTTAACTTGCGAATGAAAAGTTGTATTTTTGCAATATTACAATAAATTTATCGTTTTTAGAATTTCATTGAAGAATTTAAATTTTAGCTCCTTCCTGTACAATTAATATAAAAGATGCTTTTCAAGCCAACAATTTTAATATCACAATCAAATTTTATATTTTTTCATGGGTGCTTTGAAGAATAACTGATAAATATCCCGTTTCTAATCTATCAAAACCAAATTCAATTTCTATTTTATAAAAAGACGAAACCCTGTTAATCGTACCTTGACTAAACGGTCAAACGTCTACTGATGTCATGTGCATGCATGCGTATGCGTAACTACCCATCCCAAAAATCATCCAAAACTAAAAGGTTTAAAGTTAAAAACCCAAGCTTATTCAAATCAACCCTTTTTATAATTCCAGTTTATACAAAAGTCTTTTCCAAAAATAAAATTAAATCAATGCAGCACTTCCCTAATGAACTATCGTAAAAGCATGAAAAATCTTTATGAAAACACTTTAGATTTCATCATCGCATCTCTATGAAGAGCAGACATAACAAAGAGCAGCACTAGTGATAGAAATTGTGACGAGTGACGCCACAAAAAACGTCCAGTGGTATACAAAAAACTGAAAAATGCCTCACTCCTCAAACTATTTACCATTTCATCAAAGTGTATGTGTATAACATCACATCGTTTCGTTTTTCACAAACATCTAGGGAAAACAAGGAAGGAAGGAAACAAGATCATGTGATCGGTGCTTGTAATGACTCTAGGTAATCAGTATATCACGTTATCTCCTATTCCTCCAGCTAACGTTTTTCTTTGCTCTACTGCAGCAGCAGAGTTTATAAAGTCGTACACAGCGGCATCGACGGCAATGATGGTGGCAGCACTAATTCTTGTCTTAAAATAATATATGGCTCTGTCTGACTTTCTGCCAGTAAAATATACACTTATAGATACATATCGACAAAGAGAAAGTGAGAAAAGACCAGCCTTAATGGGTGTTACACCACTCTTCTCGGATGCATTTCAACTCATTAATCTTGTCTCAATGGTTTGTTTGACGGGAATCCCTTCATCCTATTAAGAGCCGTGAAACCATTTCTCGCTTCCCCTTCTTCTATTCCTGCTGTTCATTCCTTTCTTCCTACAACTCTTCTAAACAACAGTATACTGACTCATATCAAACTCGTTCGCTTTTATATTTATTTCGAAAATGATACAGTAAAAGTGATTATGTAGATTGTAATATTGCAGCGGCTGTGTTGGCAAAAACATGGAAATAATTTAAGGTATTCTATAAAGTAAACATTTAACTACCTAAACAAGCTTTTTGGTGAGTTGTAAGTATCAGGAAGTAAATATGATCACGCTACTACATAAAGGCATTTTATATTTTCTGTGGTATGAAATGATTCTTTCCTTGTGTTGTTTATCTTTCATAGCAAATATTGCAGAGGAATTAGATTTTATAATGACGAGCTATATAAATGTGTGGTATAAGGTAGCTTGTAAACAAACATTTCACCATAATCATAGTTTTTTGTAAGTATAAGTTTGTAATTCGTTTCATTCGTACATTTTTCTTTGAAAAGGGTTTGTTGTGACTTCTTTGGTGGCTTTTAAAACGGACACGGTGCATTACAAACCATTTCAGTAAGTTGTACTTTTTTCTGTTCTCTTGCATGACTTATATTACAATTCCTCTAAGTAGGCAAAAAAGAAACTTCCAGTTATGGACTCCAATGATGCTGTGACTATAAAGCTATATGATATCTGCGTGAGGTCCTTTTTTCTTCCAGGTTTACCAAAAAAACCATATAAACTCATCTGGACCTGGGCAGCAGTGTTGATGATCACTTTTTAGATTTTTTTGGAGAAGTCCTTCAGCGGACACCATTATATTTTCTTCCAATTTGCGTTTTTTGTCACCATTTTTTAAACTCACGTAAACATTTTTCATATTGCTTTATAAAAGAGAAGAAAAGGTTGAGAATCAAAACCAAATTGTATATTTAAGCCCAGCAAAAGAAATTACGTTGACAGAAGGCAGTGGTAATGTTTATTACTCAACGTAAACTGAATCATATCTTGCCTTGTTCAATTTGCTACCTTTCTGTAAAAGCCCACGAGCTACCAGAAATCATACCCATTTTTATCAATATTTCGATTTATTAATTGAAATATATCCCACATTTCTATTATTGAGTCAGTTTGTTACTTCTCGCTCGGTACATTACAATGTGGGTGGGTGGATGGTTGAATCAGACTTACCAATTCTATCAAAATTGAACAGACAAATACACAAATCTTTGAATTATGTCATGTTCTTGTATAAATGACAAAAAGAGGTGAACAATAGTCAAAACCAGTTCATTTCCTCAAACTGCTGATGTCATGACCAGGCCAGTTGGATGTTCTTTTTGGGAGGTCACCTTTCTTCCTTCATGACACCGGATTTCTGATCTGTTGGTTATCTACAGATGATTTCATTTTACAAAAAGCCATTAAATTATTTCATTTATCTTGACCAAAACGATTATATCATCTCATCTTGTGAAAATAGAAAAAAGCTGAGTTGGCAGAAGTCCTTCTGTTTTTTCAGTAGTACACAATTGGAGTAAATAAAGCATCGATAAACTGAAAGTTCTAAAATTTGGAAAATGGGAGGGAACGTACCTAACCCAAGTTATTTGTTCAAGTGGTAGGCTGCAAAGGCATGTGCCCCATACATTGATTATTCCATAAGAATAAAAGAGTTTTTTTCAGTATCGCCCTATTTCATTGTTTGTGTTCATGAATTGTTACTGTTACTGATTGCAGAGAAAAAAATTGTTAGCACAAGCTAATCAGATGACCAAAACCCATCCAAAAATTTTGAATCAAATGAAAAAGCATATGGATCGAGAAAGGAAAATGGTTGAAGGGAACAAAACTGCCATCAATTTTCCATATTTTTGAAAAAAGTGAGAAATCACTGAGTTTACTTCCTGCTGTTCTTTACAAAAGTTACATGAAATATACTTGTGAAGAAGTAAATGTGTGCTTTCTGGCTCACTCACACAGGTAAATGATTTCAAAAGAAATGTGTACTATTTCTATAAGGGTAACAATGAAATGATTTCAAACAAAATGACTTGGCTCTAAAATGTATGAGTATTTATGGGAATAACAAACACTTACTAAGGTCACATCAATACATTTAACTTTTGACATTTTCTTATTTATGGTTTGCTGGTTCAACTATTTTATACTATTAAACTCAGGGTTCCTTCGTAGCAGAACAGAAGTATATTAATTTTCTGAATGAAGCGAGGGGGCTCTTCAAATAGTTTCAATAGAATTTGGAAGTTTTTAAAATAGTTTTTTCTTTGCCAACTTACCCTCCTCAATTACGATTCAGATTGTTTCATTTATTGAAAAATTGATATAGATAAGAATATATAACATTGAAATTCTGTTAAACAAAACGATGAGCCGATAATGTGACAAATATAAACTCATAAATTTCCGTATTTTTTTCAATCTGGAATATTTGCAGCTGGTTTTTAGTTTGTTTAGGATCAGTGATAAAATCGGAGATTGTTTAAACAGATTGTATCATTAGACAACGCTCTCTGTATCTATTTTAAGCTAAAAACCATTTTAATGCCAAAAAGGACAATACAGCATCATTGTTCTTGAATATTAATCGGCCTTGCTTTATTTTTAACCCGAATTTTTGAAAATAAAATTGGTTTTTGAACGGTATTTAATATTTAACAAGATCAAAAAAGAGAAGTCAAAACAGAAGCATCAATGCAAACATGGAAGCCCAGGAAGAAACCATTCTTTTGGTAAACAACAACACATCATGCAATGAACTTAACAGATTTACGAGAAATGGTAATTTATTGACGTGAAAAAAACCTCACACGCAATCTGCCCAAGTGATCATCAAGCACGCACACAAAAAAATAATAAAAAGGGTCCCGATTTAAACTAATCTGAGAAGTCGCATAAAATGCGCTACTGCTTCGCATGTCAAGCATAAAAGTATTCGGTCAGGGTTCCGTTTTGTTTATTTGTATAACGTTGCTGTAGGTTTTCAAATTGTAAATGAAAAGAGAGTGTGTATTGATGTAAATAAAAAATGTAAATAGTCAAATATTAGCATTAGCTTTGGATAGTTTTAATAAATAAAGTTGACTTGCCACATAGATCGCTTTTGTCGTTACACGCTCTGGGATGGTTTGTTGTGGGATGACTGTCATGTTGGATTGCACATTTTGATGTGATGAATGCAAAAACCACACAAATCTAAAATGTCTAATTCATCATACAAAAGGTAATACAATAAAAAAACTACTGTAGGATGATTTTTTCATTTTTGAATTTGGGTGCTTCATTTCTCCCATCCCATCTGCCACATTCTCCATTCGAATTGATGAAATTTACAAAATTGAAATTCTTTAACAATAAAATAAGAAGATCTGAATCTGGGAATAAAATTAGGTTTAACATATAAAACGTGACATTAGTAAAAATGCTTTGAAAAGTTCTTCCTGTAAAAAACTGACGAATAGGATTATGATAATGATAATCGTAATGATTTTTGTATAAGCTTATTTAATAGCGGCCTGGTTTACTCATTGTTGACACGATGGAAGATAAAAGAAAGATAGTATTATAATTTTTGTGTGAAGGTGAAAATTTTTTGTTGAATGATAAACAGAAATGTATGCGTTGAGATTTAAGGTGCCAATGATGGTGGTCTTAAGGATGCCTGGAGAGTACTGTTTGCACTAGAAAATGTCTTTTTTGATGGTTAATAACAATAAAAGCTGAAAGTTTTTGGGATTTCATTCATTCTTCCATCTTTTTCACCCTATGAATTCTTCAGTTATTTGTAAGGGTTGCACTATATGGATTTAAGGGAATGTTGATGATGATCCCATTATTTATGACCCTACCTTTAATAATGCAGCTATTGTCCTTAAAGCTCTCTAAATGTAGGTTTAGTAAGACTATGCGAGTACCATTTTTCTTGTGGTTCTATTTCTTGAGATAAATTCCACAAAAATGGGGACTTTTTATACTGCGTAAGTTTTTTCTAAGCTTCTTCAATTACTACAAACACCTAAAAAATGTTGGCCCCTTCTCATATTCACGTTTAAAGAGACATTCCACTTTTATTTTTGTTTTAAAAAATCTCTCTACTACTTTTGCATTTAAATTTTACTCATTTAAAAAGGTTTCATTAACAAAATCTTGCTTACTCTATGTTTTAAGCGGTGAAAAAGAAATTTCACGGCTCTCAAAATACAACTGGAATTAAAAGTTTATTTTCATTATGTACAAAGATATAAAATGTCATGGAGGATGTATGATATGATGAGGATTTTAATGGCAGTTATGGAATGTGCTTGCCTCGCTTTAGCTTACCTATCTTTCCAATGCATTTTGTTAAAATATTTTCCCAGTTTAACATTCAACTCCTCACCAGGAAATAACTTGATGATGACCCTGCCAAGGGTTCACAATACATTATCATTAACAATCCTATTCTCTGAATGAAGTAGACTTGTGAGTAGCGTACTCATTCAAGAATGCTGTTATTATTAATATTGAGAGGAAACCCAGACAAGACATGTAAAATATCTCTCTGTATCTCATCCCTAACCATTGCTAACAACGGTGCTTCTATTATTGTCTCTCCAGTAGTGGTTCAAATGCTACCTGGAATTTGGCTAACAATAAAAAGCGAGGATAATTCTGTAGTGTAGAATACTACGACTTTTAAAATCCTTTTGGTCTTTTTTATAACATGCTGTTTCACCTAATCAACTTGCCTTTATACGAGAGATTTTTATGGTATATATTTTCATTCACAAGTTTTTTAAAAATTGTAAGTACTTGTAAGAAGAGGTAAATTTCGTTTCGTAAATTGAGTAATATTATTCAAATTCCTGTGCGCATGATTTGCAAAATTCAATCAATGGTACTAATAATCATCACAGTATTCTCTTTGACTTACGATCGCATTTGTTCCTCCGAGTTGCGAAAATTGATAATAAAGGGGGTTTACTTTCTTAAACAGTTATGTTTTTGAAGAGGATTATAAACCACTATACGATGACGCGTTGATTGCGGACAATAACTGTGGTTAAAATGTTCGACAGCATTTCTAAGAATTACAACTAACTTGGTTGCTTCTGTCAGGGTGGCTATTTGTTGGGAGTTATAAGGAAAGTGGTGGTGTGGAGGGATTAAACATAAAAATCTTCTTTTTTGTTTGTCTCATCATAACAGTAAGAGAATTTAAAAAGATCTTCAAAGGATAATAAAAGGAGCAAATTACTAATTCATCAGCTTCACAATGTAGGTAATTTATGTGCTTTAGTGCCCATCATAAATGGAGGTGAAAAGCTTCTATTTATGATTGGGATGGACGGATTAACGACAGAAAATAATGGGAACAACTCCTCAACAACGGATTTATCCTAACCATCATGATTGCTATTGAAACGATGATGGTAATCAAATGGAAAATAGAAGACAGAGAAGAAGAAAAGCGTCATTATGACATGACATTGCACATCTCTTGAAAATTCTAAAAGAACTTTCTTCCTCAATAAGATTTACTTCTTTTCCTTCAGAGAGATAATAAAAGTTGGTGATGCTTTAGGAACCGGAATCAACTCTGCTAAACAGTCACATTCATCTATCGTTACTTTAAAATCATAATGCAGAAGGAACAATGCAAATAATATCATATCAATCGTACCTTGTCTTTTTCCGTACACCACCACCATCATTATTTTTAAAATCGTTATCATCAGTATCTCTATAAAAAAGTATCTCTTTTGTGTCATGTTCTTTACTCACCTGTCTGCTTACTGTTCACTTGAGCATACATGAGTCATTGTGAGCTTGCTTTAGAAGATAGTGGCAAAATAGTAAAAAGTACGAGGGCACAAGTACACACTTTTCTTCTACTTATAAACATCGTCATCGTCATATATTTTTTGGCTGAATTGGCTATGACTTTAAGTAAGCAGGTGATTAATCACTTGTTTCTTTTGCATGATGGGCAAGGCACAAAACGTATTATGATAACAAGAAGAACAAGAGAGAAAGAAATTTAATAACAAGACAAATCTCTGACACATGTATTACTTCAAATGTGAACTCCTATATAATATGTAACCCGCCAACAGCAGCATATAACACTTTGTTGAGGGGAAAGCATTTATAATTCATATAATAAAATATTAATCTTACAGCGATATCCACTGATCATGAAGATGAAGAAGATACTGATGGTCAAGAAAATGGGCTTGGTTCTTTTTTTACTGATGTTGGTGGTGGTGAATGAGCAAGTGTCGTAGATTTTCCAGCTTACACGACCATTAAAATAAAAGTCTCCCAGTGAGATGTGATTTTTCTAAGCTGAAGAAATTTAAATGTGATCGTTAATGCTGTTGGGGATGCTACTTGGTTTAGAAAGAAGAAAGAGTATGTTTTGGACAAATCCGCCTCCCTGCCTTGCCTCCTTGTCATTGAAATTTATCAGAGTAACAATTTTTTATCTTAAAAATTGAGCAATTCAAGAGGTGCAAAGAGATAAGGAAAGGGCACATGTACCAGAGGGGATAGAGAGATAGTCACCTGCCTGAGCTGCTAAATGTCACACAGTAATAGAAAATCTGATTTAAAAACGAGTAGGTGGAGTAGGCATGAGATATGGGAAAAGCTGCCAAAGCTCTGTTGCTTCATTGACTACTGCTGGTGTATTTAATGTCGTGTTGATGAGATGACAAGTGTTATGATTTCAAACCATTTTCAGATAATGTCACATATCCTCTCCTCACGCTTT
The DNA here is from genome assembly GCA_027744615.1 of Lepidocyrtus cf. nigrosetosus NNG-2020. Classification (NCBI taxonomy): domain Eukaryota; kingdom Metazoa; phylum Arthropoda; class Collembola; order Entomobryomorpha; family Entomobryidae; genus Lepidocyrtus; species Lepidocyrtus cf. nigrosetosus NNG-2020. The sequence continues at coordinate 14,695 of JAHZNK010001789.1, forward strand.
CATTCACAAAATAAAGAATCTCTCTATAACTAATTTCCTCAACACGACTGGGTTGGGCATAGGGTAAAAGTCACGATATTATGTCAAAACTCTTGCCATATAATCACCCAGCTATATAAGAAGTGGAGAAAAGTTAATAATGAGACAAAAGGAGATAATAAAGAAGATTTGAAATTAAGACTGTAGAAAGAAAAATGACTTAAGAAAGACGGTTGTTTGAAGCTGATTAGTAACACAGAAAAATATCTCTCTCGTGTGTATTATACATAGTAACGTTCAAAATTCCAATTGTGCCAGAAAAACTTTTATAAGCTGTGCACTAACATGGGTTACAGATTGCTTATGCTAATAATTTATAATAATGCATATAAATATATCAACTACATTGCAAGGTGACGCTCACTCTATTCTTTCTTCTTTGGGTATGAATAGAACTTTGATGATGATTTGTAATGCTTGTTAATGCTTCCATATTGCAGCAATAAAATACGGTGTTTTGAATGAAACTCGTTGATTTAGATTAAGCTTTTGAAGACAAGTAGATTTCCCTTCCTGTTGCTTTCTTGAGCAGTAACCAGTACACCTATATCATATCATAAAATATGGATATCATCATCGTTATTATCCTCACATAAGCTATTTAGGTGTAAATAGGCAATCGTTTTTATCATGTCGTCATCATGTCATTGTAAAATATTATTAGGAAGCTTTTGTGATCATCATCAGTACAATAACTCGTTAGCATATCTATACCTTAGCAGAAGACGACGGGAATTTGAATCTTTCAGGTTTATTCAAGGAGAAAAGTATTCATTCACGCAGATTTGCTAACTACAAAAACGTAAGCGATTATACAATAACTGGGCAAGTGTGGAGATTGCCAAGGTTTGAGTTTATTGCAGGTATCGTACCCGTCATTTCATTATTCCGTGCAATAGCACATTTTATTACTAACTACTATTGCTAACCAGAAAATATATCATCAGAGTTGTACAAAACCTACTATAATAACTTCATTGTATTCAAAAGAATTACTACTGCTATTAGCATTTTTCTCATTCATTTTTTCTGTAATAAAGCGGAGCTTGACAGGAGTTGGACTTCTCACCTGCAAACCAAAATGATTCCAGTTAGTTAGTAAACCACCACAGTCGTCACATTATCACATAGGCCTAATGTGATTATTGCATAAATACTTTGAGGCTTGAGTAGCAACGTTTCTTCTGCAAAGGAAAAGCTCTACTTTAACAAAGAACGGTGAATGAGAATGAAATATAGCTCATATTGCTGTAATAAAGAAAATACATGAAACGTATAAAACGGGTAAAGGAAGGAAATTCAAGATTTTTATTGCTGTTTTAAATTCTTTCCTTGATGCTGGCAGTGGATTCATAAAATTTTATTTGGGTGTATTCATGTGTATGATTTGTGTGCAAAGTTTTTTTTTACTGATTTTGGCTAATCAAAATTAATATCCAAGAAAGCTTTAAAACTTAAAGTGCTACACACGCTACACATTTATCATTCATGCTAATGACAACAAGGACGTGTTTAGACAACAGAGTAGTGCGAATATGAATGGCTCTGGAACAATAGTTGGAAATGGGCAGACAGACAGCACATGGTAAGTAGAGAGGCGAGCCCTTTTACTCCCCAACTTCAGAGGACATTTTATTCTTGGTCAAAATGTCATTTTCAGATCTTGCTGTGAAAGCTTGTTAAACTTTTGGTTGTATATTTTTGTTACAAGAATATAAAATTTAGCACTCTTTCCATTAAACATTATACAATTTTAAGCCGCTACTATTACTACTACCAATAATACTACCACCATCAAGAGCACCACCACCGCTATTATTACCACTGCAGGGGGATGATTTGTTGCCAGTGAAATAATGAACTGTCGTCGTTGTCATCGTTGGCTTTTTTCTGGTTACTGCTGTTGTTATCAACAGAGAGCCTTTTGCATCCCATCATAGAAATCATGGTCATCTGGTGACAATGGGGAACAACGAGCCACCTCTCAACATGCTCTCAGCACCTGCACCAAGCCAAAATGTAAAAGGCAAAAAATATATTATAAAATACTGAAAGCTTCATTGTTAAATAAAACGATATTGTTGCCAGAGAGGGTGATTCTGATGGTGGCTGATATTTTCAAAGCATAGAAAAAGTGTCATGCGTAGATTGCCATTAATGTAAATGAAAAACATGAAATATTTGTTTGAGAGAGGAGTGCTCACCGTTTAGGTCTTCGATGAGTCTCATAATAACTGAAACTACTTACAAAAAAGCAGTAATTTTAACAAATCTGCTATTTCGGTACATTCAGAACTGCCTGAATTGTAATATTATTCAAGGTAGCTGAATTGATTACGAGAAAGTCACGCTAGATTTATTTGACTGTTAAAGACTCTTGCTTAGGCTATGTAGCAAAAAAGCCATTTTAAATGAGTACGTTTTACTTGTAAAGAGTTTTATTACGGCACCAACCAGAAAGGCTTTGCAGATAATGAGTGAATAAGTAACTCCATAATTTTCAGATTTATTTCATTCAGATTAAAACGTGGAGTAGATTAATGATGACATGACGCTTTTTCAACTAGCTGAGGTACTAACAAAAAACTAAGGCCAACTGATCTCACCAACTTTCAGTTGTTGAGTGGCAAACGAGACAAAATGAGAGGGTGCTATTGGGTTTTTGTGATGAATATGATGATGATGATGATGATACCGCTGGAATAAGATGAGGGACGCCTTCACCATTACAAAATGTTTACAACAATCAATACAATGAAAATAAAAAACAACCTTTTTGTTATTGAGAAATATGCTAAAATTCTTGAAGGGTCAGTTAGCTTTTTGAAGTGTCGCCTTTTTATTCAATTTGAATCCATAACATGATATGAGCGGATAAAGTGAGGGGAAAATTAATGCAACTCAACCGCTCAATTGTTCCTTTTGCCATTATTCTTTTAACAATTGATCGATGAACAATCGAACGTCATTAAGAAAGGCATGCCGAACAAGCTGGCAAAACAGCTATGGGCAAACAGAGCAAAAGAAAGTTGTAAAAAGGGTTAAAAACCAAAAAAAAATATCGGATTACAGGATATAAGATATCAAAAGTGTATTTGATTAAAAATTTGTAATTTAATTTTGTAATTGTTAAAATTCATGTAATACAGTTACCGAGAGGCTCCGGTAGTATCAATTTCACTTTGATGCTGCAAAAGTCTACATTTTCCCAGAAATCAATTCACGCAATCTAGATTAGAATTATAGAGCAGATTATACGTTTTGTAAAAAACTGCTTTGAAGCCTGCTCCAAGTGGTTTTGCTTGTGTAATTTTCTAAAATCTACAAGGATGAGAAATTAGATCTATCTCTTTTCAATCAGAAACCGTATAAATCTGAAAGAATAAAAATCAGGAGAAAAGTGAGTGACAACATGGCCTGACAGATTTCAACAAGAAAAAATACCTCTTTGAATAGAGAGCAACAATTCCATCATTGTCAGGAGTGTTGGAATTTAACAATTCTTTAACTGGTTGCTACATTACTCACAACTCACACAATGACTGATCAACTCTAGCCTTTTCTTTTTTCTCTATGCTGCTGTTCTTGATGTGGCCTTTTTTAAATTTTTGAATAATAAACATTTTCAGTTATGAACTGACTGATTTGTAAAAATGATTTCTCAACCTTTTTGGGCAATATCATGGAAAATTCTGTCATGGAATTCATCTTGCAAACAAAAAATATTTTATTCCGTGAGTGAGTGCATCCGTGATTATGACTGAAACGAAGTTTATATTTTTCCAGTAACCATTACAATTATTCTTTCTTTATATTTATGGAATTTTTGTTGATGGTTCTTGAAAAGGGATAGAAGTTAACAATATGCCTATATTTTTACAATTTATACTTTTTATAGTATAGTCATCATCGTCATCATGAAAATGTTGTGAATGTGAAAATGGTTTTTCGTTCGTGAAGTTGATTTGAATATTAACGAGATGATCCATTTTTCCAGCAGCTTTGTTAACGTCTTTCACTTGTTTGTTAACTATTGTTGTTGTGGTACTCTTTTCACTCTTCCATTCTCTCTCACCACCAAACCAATCCATTTTTCATGTTGTTAAGTATTATTCAACCCGTGTCATCGTCATCTTCTGAAAATCAACTACTACCCAATACTTTTTCCTCCAAGAAGAGTGCTCAGAATTGGCCCCCTGTGGTAATGTTTTGTGGCCTACTACCTACTTTATGATGCAAACATTAAATAATAAGAAGCAGGGGTGGATGTCTGGAGAGAAAGAGAGAAGAACACACGCACCTCAAATTAGGAAGTGAACAGTAAAGAATGAATACCTTTCAAGTTATGTTGGATATGGATGGACAGAGTCAGGCATTTTGTCCTCTCTCTGTGTGCATACCTGAGAAGTAAAAAGTGGAAATGATGGAATGGCATCTTTCTGTTTTGATTTAGTTTTTATACAGACATGGATACCAAACTCCTCATTTTTACTTGTTTCACGTACACAAAGCTATCACAATTTCATCAAAAAGAATTTGTGCAATAATTCAATAAAATGTTAAAATTACACGTTTTGCTTTTCAAGTAGTATTAGTACGGGTAAATAAATAATACGTTGAAAAAGAGAGAATCATAAACCACGTCCATTTATTTTAAACAATTAGGATTTGGAAAAATTTACAACTATTTTACATTGTCAATAATCCGCCTACTTGAAGGGAAACGATGACAGCTCATGGTTGTTTTGAAAAGCGGAATAATCAACTGACGTACCCACAGCCAATTCATTTTTTGATTTGCAGTTTGAGTGAAGAAAGACAGAAAAAGGAAAGGTAAAGGTGGTGGTGAGTGAGTATAATAAAAGAAAAGAGAACAGCCCATTCATTTCTTCTCTATGATTTTTCACACTTGACAACATTTAATCAAAAGAAATTTTCATTGAATCTCCGTCTTTTTTTAAAGCCGTGGTGATGTTTATAGGTGTTAAGTAAATCCATACACCATTTACAATTTAAAAATCCGACAAAAATCAAAGGCAAAAGTTTTCTTTTTAAAATATGCTTGAATGAATACCTATGTACATGACTTACACGACAGGGTAGCCATTAATTCGTTAATCCTTGTTAGATTTGCGGCACAAATCAACGTTCTTATTCCACATCAACGGACTTTGTTGACTTTTTCATACTGTATGAAATAAGTCAATCTTTTTCATACATGACTAGCTAGCTATAAGCCATATATAATGGCATTTAAATCCTAAATTTTTCATGTATTTTTGGCAAGGCAATACTACTTCATTTCTCCAGAGATGAACTGGATACATAGCTCATAGCTGCAATTTGGAAAATGTCGTGCCCTCTTATTTCCTTGTAACAACATGAAACAAAATAACGTGTAATTGCAAAGGAAAAGGTCTCTTGGGTGGCAGGCACGATTTTCAACCAAAAAGTTAAAATTTGGTGGTCGTGGCTTTCTTGTGCTGTGAAGCATAATATGCAGTTCTGTAGAAACCGAAATGTTGCTGATGGATGTAATAGAGTAAAGGTGCTGTTTTTTGGTGTTATATTAACAAAATGCTTGTATAGCAGAGACTCATGAGACTCACAGAGTCATGTCACATGTCCATTGCTATGTTGAGAGGTGCATGTCACTGAAGAGAGAAAGGCAAAGTTCTAAAAGGAAAAATAACATTTAATTTTTTTTAAAGAATGTCAGCGATGTATTAAATAGCATAAAACACGCCTAAATATATTCCTACTTTTATGGCTTGAACTTGGTGGTAAGCTTGACTTCCGCGTCATGAAAGAACAGTGATTATACGTACATGTGTGTATGCATTTATTTCAACAGAACAGCCCATATCAAGTCAAGCAAAACAGAAGTCAACTGGGACATTATTGCCACCAAGAGAAAATGAAACGTGGAAGCATCCAACTTTCAACCAACTGGACATTTTCCATAAAGAGGAGGTAGCACAGATTTCATCTAACAAAAGCTTTGAATATCAAATGGTAGTGGCGCTTTCTAACTGGCCTGTCAGATCAGATGAAAGGAAATAAAACGTTTGAATAGAAGGATGGCGATGCGAGCGGAATTTAACATATGTGAATGAGCACGGTAAAGGACAAGTCAGGAGGACAAGATAGATAAAAAGGAATGATCACACGGGCAGGGCAGCAAGAGAAGTGTCACAAATGCTTGTTCCTTCTGTCAGAGAGTCGTGTCGAGCTGTTTGTCCTTTTGTCATTTTATTTAACATACACACACATGCCCTTTTTTCTTGACAATTTTGGCCACAATGGCAACGCATGATTGCATTTACATACGCAATATCACTTTTTTAAAAAATACCTTCAAACATATACGCTTCATTAGAAAAAATAACAAGTTTCATGCAAAAACGTTTTCCTAAAGGTTATCGCATGCATCGCATTTTTTTCCTAATTAGAATCATATTTAGTTACAAAAATGGGATGAAAAATACATATTTTTGATTAATTTTAATTCTTAATTGTGGATATCATCAACACATTCTACCAAAATAATTGTTTAATTGAACTTGTTGAGAGTTTTACCAAAATGAGAAAGCAACTTTTTTCGTATGAATGAAAAGGCCAAAGTAATAATCATAATCATATGTCACTCTCCATGTCATATTCTTCTTGTTGATGATGTGCTTCTAGAAAAGTTGGAAAACACTTTATTCTCAACCTGTTCTTCAGGTTGTTAAGAATTTGAACGGAGTCTATTCAACAATGTAAAAATATTTTCTAAAACTTTGATGGTGGCTCTCCTGCCATTCCTACACTGCAATATTTTTACCTTTCTTTCTGTCTTTCTTCCTGTTTCGTTTCACGACTATATGTGTGTACATGAAACGACGTTGCAAATGAAATGAAGGAAAACCATAAAATTTTAGAATGCCACTACTGTGAGCAAAACTTGGAATGATAATGATTGCCATAAGGTGTGTGCTGAGTTGTTGACTGTGCCAATTGTAAACGCACTCAACTCCTACATTGCTACTAACTAACTACTACCCAAAAGTTTTTTGCATAGGAGGGGGAAACAAAGTTTATTCTTTTGTTAGTCGTTTTATTTATTTTCTAACTTGTAGTTACAAGTAAATGAAACCCGTCATTATGATTATCCAACTAGTTAAATCGTAAAATGACATCAGGGGAAGTTTTATGATTTCGGAAGTGAAAATAACGATAATTGTCCTCGTTATTATTACTGACTGGATGTATTTACTTTGCGAATATTTCCAGAATAAATTATTTAAAAAATTCTGACGAGTGATGGACATTCTTACAGGTCTTTTGTAGAAAGTAGAAACCAAACTTAAAGTTGATGAAAAAGGCAAACTCAATAGAAGCATCTGCCGTTGCTTTGAAAGAGCTGCAGTCAAAGGGCAAGGACAAACAGAAATATAATTTTTATACATTACCTATCATCTTTTTATACAAAAGGAATTATCTTTTCACGTCCCCTTAAATGCTGAGCTGACGCATCCCTCCCATATTTTTAATACTTATTTTGCTAAAATGATGATGCGTTCGACTGCTAAGTAGCTAAAGTCAGTATATTATGTTTCTGAAAGAAAAATTTTCTTCAAAAGAATTCCACAACTACAGTGGATGCGGTACAAATTTTACCACAACTTAAAATCATAAATATGAACATATATGTACCTATACCTATCTTTGTAATATATATACAGGATTTTATTTATTGTGCATAGCCCAACAATAGGATTTTAAAGAAGCAGGAGCAATATCATTCTCAACACCACGGGATGACTCGTAAATTTTGATGACCAAAAGGAGACAAGTGACGACATTAGCTCCCCACAAGGATTTTTGTTCCTGGTAAACTAACTTTAATAGAATCGTGAAAGTTAAAGATTATTAAGGTCCTTTTCGTTTTTAGGGGATACGTTTTTTAATAATGTGTATAACGAACCCTTGCATATTTAATATTTAAGTACATTTTTTCATTCATTGTAAGTAGAATTATAGGATTGATTAATTTTGTATAGCAAATGCTTCCTAATATTTATTCATTGATGCATGGTCAACGAACGTAACTTTAATCAATTTTTATAATGGTGATCTATCCAATTTATTTATTAAACAGCCCAAACAGAAACGCAATCAAGTGAATCATGCCAGAAACAAATTTATATTTTCCGTAAATTAGGAAAGCAAGTTTACAAACATTTACAAAATCATGTAAAAATTGACGAAAAGCCCTGAAATAAGAGAAATGGCTTTTGCCAATTAGTACTGAAGGGATAAAAAGAGGATAATATTTATATGCAGTTAAGGAAATCACTGATCTGAAAAATAAAGTTGAGTATAAAAACAAATTTGTGTGGTGTGGTAAAGGAATGGAAATTCACAGTATGAAACATAATATAAAAGGAATTAACGTAATAAATAAATCCAAAGTTTTGTCAGTGTGACAAATTGGCGAATGAAAATAAGGGAATGTGTTTCCTTTCCTGCATGCGTTTACTAGAGATGACATGATTATATCTATTTTGTACACTTGTTATATGCTTTTGAACCGATGTTTTTGTAGCAACATCACTTCCACCAATTACTCTATAAAATTATACTTTTATTATGGAAAAGCTTCCCATCCCAGTTTAGGGAGGCAGCATAATAATAATCTGTAGTGGGAAGGAGATAGATGACAGGATCTTGTTCACTTCATTATTCTTTTGTATTCTTAATCATCCAGTTTAGGTCGCCCCCTCATATTATTCCTCCGAATGGGTCTCTGTGGAGTTGTTGATGACGGCACAAAGTTTGTCTTTCTTCCCTCAAAGAAAATTCGGAAATAATAAGCCAACAATTCAGTTTAGGATGAGAGGGGGAAATATGGAGAAAGGGTTGCGTAATATTATGCACTAATACGACAGAAAAAATACTTTCTATTCGCACTTTTAACCCATACGAACGTTCTCCTTTCACAATAAAGAATTTACTTTTCCCACCCTTTTTTATCTAGTACAATAATGTTATTCACTTTCGCTATGCTTACTGACTTCATTTGCCATCATCAGCATAACTACCGCTTCAGTATTTTAAGATGAAATTGTAAGGGAAGAGTTACAGGCCGCGCGTGTGACTTGACACTGACTCATGAAATGAATTTGGGAATAAATTGGCACATTTACGTTTCCATGTGGTTCAGAGCATTTCTCTTTTTTGGAAGCAGTGCCAACGCAAAGGAAGATACATTGGAACCAGAGGTCTTTTCATTTGACTTACTCCTTTTTCACTGAACAATTCAAGTTGGAGAGAGAGAGAGCGACTGGAAAAAGTCGTTAAAGTGGTGATGATGATAATGCTGACGTATAAGAATTGCAGCTTTCTTTTCACACAGCGACACAGTCAAAAGAGAAAGGTGCATAATATCTGTTCACTCCAATCCTGTTAACAGTGTAACTATCGTCAACTTCTGTGAAATAAGAAAAGGGATAAAGGCAAACTCGCTGAACTTTACGTACTAATATCAGTTCCAAATCGTTACCTTCTAATTCATTTGTGAAATGACCCGTTCATAATCATGACAAAAGTTGCTGCATGCAAGACTAACATGTATACATTGAAACATTTTTTATGTGAATATGGAAATGTATTGTAAATGAGAATATTTGTGAAAAAGAGTTACTTAACAATGGCCTGTATGCAAACCTCTGTATTTTTAAAAAACTCATGCAAATGCACTAAATACTACTGCATATCTACTCTCTAATGAAATTGATTTTAAACTAAAAATAGATTTTAAAAAAGAAAACAAAAGGAAACTTGATAGGAGCTTACATAGCTGTTACTGCTGCTATCTCATATTAATACCTAACATAGCTTTAAAGCCTTAATGCGTCATGCAGCTCCCCACACAGCAAAGCGTCGCAAAATCCCTCTGGAAGTACTTATATAATTTCCCAGCAAGCATATCCATCAGTTTATTTGACATTTTTAAAACCTTAACAAATTAGATGTAAAGGGTTAACTGAATAAAAAAGAATGAGCATTACTAATCTCAATTGTGGCGGCTCTCTGCTGGTAGTTACAAACACCATAACAGGAAAAAGTTGGATATGAAACTAAAACCAAAAAATAACTCTCTAGAGATGTATTATTTTTAAATTATGGACACATTTGCATTTGTAACCTGCTCCCACCACACTGAGTATTTTGTCAAGCAATCATAAAAGTTAAATATGAGATGGGGGAAACAAGAAACTTGGGATTATTCTTTATCAAACAAGCTAATATTTAAATAAATGAAAGCTTCTTTTTATTTTTATTAAGCATTTGAATTTTTAAAATGTCCAAATGTTTTATAAAGATTACCAATGGATGAAATCTTCTTTTTCACTCTACAAACTATGAAACAAGTACACATCTTATATGCGTACTTTCAGAATTTAAAAGATTTTTTTGTAAAGAAAGAGAATTTAAATTAGACCTTAACACAGAGCATTACACGCTGAGCTATCACTCTGGAGAAATGAAAGCCGCCTTTTAGAAATTAAGGGAGACATGTAGTCTAGCAGACAACTAGACAGTTTGACCTGCATGACAGGTTTCAAGATAGGTATCACATCACGTCTCCTCGCAGTCTTCTGGAAAAATTGGAATGTAAGAAAAGGAGCTTGTCGTGTAAGTACTTCAATATTGTATTATCGATATGGATTTCTTTTGAAAGCATTTTATTGTTCAAAAAAATCAATTCGATAAAAAGGATTATCTGTAAATACCTAATGACTTTCCAGTTTATTAGAAGCTGCTCAAGCAATATTTTTATGGAAATTTTGTACATTTTTAAGTGCCTTGAACAAAAATAAAAATCATTATTGCAAATTATAAATCTAATTCCTTACGTCAAAAATTCATATGCAAGATAGTAACATTTATTTATTAAGTATTAATGCATCGTGAATATATGATTTAATAACTTTTTCTTCAATTCAATACTCATTTGGCATGTGTTGTCATTAATCCCAGAATTGACAATGATAGGCAGAGACACGAGGAAATGAGTTGATCACCTACGGGTTGTTTAAAATATTGATCACCCCAGGATCCTGTATGTTTCATTCACTTCTGACTTCAACATTGTTGTGGCTGATTTGTAAAATTTGACTTGTTACTTCTACAAATCAACCTTGTAGCCTTCAACACGCTTGCAAGCAGAAACAAACAAGACATTCCATTGATAAAATTACAAAATCAATTGCGAGGATGCAGCTGCCATCGATTTTTAACAATGGATTACCATTTGTTGGGTTCTCAGACTGAAGATTATGCAGTAAAGAACGAATTTACAGATAATGGACATTAATTCAAGAAGGAAATGATTTGAAAGTGATATGTTGAATAAAAATTTAACGGCCAAGCGTCAAGAATGAACGCTGCAGATGGAATCTTATTGATGTTGCTGAATATCAATCAAATACGAACAGAATGAATTGTAATGGAACTGCAATCACCACCACCAAGCAACAGCAGTGGCACATTTCTGCTTGTTTAACGTTTCACAAAGCGAATTCTTCTGTCATGTTTATTTTTATTGACTGTGGCTTGTGGCATCTTCTGCCAGACTGTCTGCAGCAGCGTTCAGTTCTATATTGTATATCTCCCTTTACTTTGATTGCTTTTTTTCTATCAAATTGGAATGGAATGGAGAGTATACATTCTCCTCACTCCCAACAGGTAATTGATAAAAACAAATTTTGAATTCCGGTGGTGGAATAATAACTGTGAGGATGATGCCCAGTGCCCACATCAGCCATCACTTGTTATCATCATGTAAAAGATATTTTTATAAGAATGTATTATTTGTTTGCATGCATGTGTGTACACATGCGATCACTTCAAGAGGCTGGGGCTGATCAAGTTGATTTTGATTATGATGATTGCCTTTTGAGAGAGTTTGAGACAAGTGGCTTGTTGTTGTGTTTTGTGCACATGTAACAGCATGAATGTGTATTAGGCTATCCAAGCTTGTCTTGTAACACATGTCCAACCTGCTGCTTCAACTGTAATCAATAATGAGGAGATTCCTTGATTTTCATTCTTCGAGAAAATGCTTACTTTTGATTCTTTGGAATTTCTCCTATACAATCCCCTCAACTTTATAAGAAATGACAAAACATGTAGATGTAAATTTGAACATGACCTTAATGAAATACATTTTATAAAAAACTAAATCATCGAATTAATTACAAAAATCACATTTTGACATTAAAAAGACAGATGTGCAAAGACCATTTCAATTCATGCAATTAATCAAGTACCAATTAAATGCGTAAAAGGCTCTTCATGAAATCATTTACCATTTTTTGATTGAATAACTCAAATTAAAAAGTCAGAAACGACAAAAATAATTCCTTGTGTACTAACCAGTAAAAACTGTTTCTTTTTTTATTATGTATTCGTTGTTCATTCTCTGTTCATGATATGGACACATTCTGATTGATGGTTTTACAGAGACAGTAAGGGTGAAGATGAAATAATGATTGTGAAAATCATTATTAGATTTAAGCATAATCCATCATCCAGAATGATGTCCTATTTCAAGAGAAATGACAATGAATGAACAAAAGATGCAGAGGTAGAAATGGAAAATAAAGTATTCAATTATTGCTAGACACAGTTGTTGTTTGTTGAGGAAGTCAATCTAAAGCTATTCAACGTTCAACATCTTTTTTTCAGTAACCAAAAAATGATCATTTGAAAAAAGTTACATTTTGTCGGAAATGAGCAATGCGTGTAAATTATAATATATGCAAAATATTACACACCCTTTCGGTGTAAATAAAGCAAAATGTATAATCACATTATAATAGTAATGAGAAATATGGAATAGGTAGCTCTGCCTGACTCTCCAAAGTCATCAGTAGTACTTGAGGTTTGCACAGCAAATGCAATAAAGAAGTTTAACGTAACAATAGCGGCAGATGTCCTTTTCCGCTCTCTTATATTTCAACTTCTTCGGTGGTCCGTTTATGTATTTGCCTACCTAAGGGAAGGAAAACCCCTTTATAAATATCTGCTCACTGTATACATAAATGAGGGACCATAATAATAATGATGATGTCTTTGTTCCACCAAGAAGAGTATGATAAGATTGAAACGGTTATGAATCTCTATAAGACCCAATCTTCCCTTAATGTAGGGAAGGAAGGAGTTACTGTATGTCATTATCTCTAGTAAAAGTCGTTTCCTACTTCCTTAGTACAATAATGCCTGTACTTTTTCTTTCTCTTGTACTACTGCTGGATGTGGTGGGTACGTAAAAGCAATTGTTGATTTTTTTCATTGATACAGTCACATATCACAAAATACCGTGTCACTCATTCTGACTGCTCATCTGATCATAGGAAGCTCAAGGAAGCTGTTACATTGCCATTAGCATGACCACATGAAATACCAAAAGGCTGTGAAAGCGGGCCCCTCTCTAATCCATTTCCTATTGCTAAAGCTTGATTTCATCTTTTTTCTTGTCTTATGTAATTTCATTCTAAATATGTCGGGGTTTTTGCTTCTTTCTATTGAAATTAATTGCAGTTGGGCAAAACCATACTTGCAAGGTTTATAAGTATAACTTACAGCAGACCCTTTGCAGGACAGAGTAACTCCATCTATAATGATCACCAACAAATTAGAGTGTGAAAGTTCACAGAAAAGCTTTGTGATTAAGCAAAGCTTTTTTTTCTCGGAAACGGCAAGGTTGTCAAAAAGTTGTTAATTTGATGAGGAAACCTGACAACTCACTTAAGGCAATAATTTGATTCTAGATATGGTATGATTCTTTTCTTTGATTAAATGAAAATGACACTTGAAGAATTTTTATTCCTTGCTTTCCATTAACTGACTTTTATTTAATCCTTTTTTATCAAAAGGATGGTGATCGACGTATTTGTAATATTTCACAGGAAAAAGTCAAATGGCAGGCCTAATGGATTTTTCTTTTATGCTTTCTAACAAAAAAGTGCACTACCTGCACATTATTGTTTAATGAAATAAACAATTTTTATCCCTCCTTCATCCAACCTACTCCAGAACAAACCAAAACATTAAACAAGAAGGCACGCTTACATATCAAATTTTCTGTCATTTTAAAAGGTAAAACTACACAAAGAATTATTATAACTGTTCAAGGGTTTCACAGCATATTTCATTGAGACTTTATAAAAGTTGTTCATTTTTTCCTTTTAGAAAATATCTTGAAAGGAAGCAGTTGAAAGAAGGAGAAATGAGATTTTTTTCTACTAGAAGCAATCACACGTTGTGGGAAGGAAAAAGAAAAGATGTTGATGATAATACGTAATGATAATGAATTGACAAGATGGGATGATTGTTACGTATTTCAAAGTTCTAGTGAAAGATTTTTTCTTAACAGCATCTCATCGTCATAAAGTTAAGTTTGAGATGGTGATATGAGATTAAAAATGTTGAATATTCTGAAAGAGAGTAGTGCTTTTTCAAACTGTAACTGAATGGTCATCTCTTTCTCATTCAACCTTTTAGTGGCCTTTGTCTTCCAGTGGCCCATGGAGTTAGACAAGAAGGCTTAATCTCACACGGAGGCCAGGTAAAAATTATCAAAGCCTGTTTCTGTTGAATGGTTAAAAATCAAAAAATAAAATGCTGAAGAAATGCTGATGGTGGTGGTGACTTGAGCTGTTAAGAAGTCGAGGAGGTGTTACTGTATACATTACACACTTCGTTTTAAAAAGTGATTCAAGAATGTGAGTATCCCCTGTGGATTGTCCATTCAAAGAATTTCTGTGACTTGTTTTTTGTTTTCCTTGTTGCTCCAGAGGAGGAGGAGAAGGATTGATGTACTTTCTGTATGACGACATGGAACCATGAAGAGATTTTGATGATGGGGATTGTTAAAAAAACTTTATACCGGAGAAAAATAACGCTTTTTGGCTGGTTTCTTTCATGTATTCTAAAGACGTTTGATTATGCTTTAGAGACACACTTGGACAATAATACCCAATTATTCTCGTTGGGATATGTTTCGGGCATGATGAAGTGGAACGATTGTTTACTGTAGTAAACAGAGGGAGGAGAAATTTATACCTGTATGTGTTAAAAAAGGATGAAATTCTAACAGGGATAGTGTCACCGTCACTGATAGTGATTTGACGATTATAATGATAAAAGATTTATTGTAACGAAGCTATAAATGATTTTAGATTGATAAGGAATTTGGTTGAAGATGCAAAAGAAAGAAGTAGGTCTACTAGGTAGATTCGTCACCATTAATTGAACAAAAAGTTTTAAGCTTTGCATTTATGTACTGGAACATATTATTGGGCTTATCATCAATAAAATGATTTCTGGATGACATTACAAAATTTTTTGTCTTTATCGGTTTGATCATACTCAGCATGTCCGCATCCCTATAAGAAATAGAGATGAAAGAAGACAAAATCGAAAATTGGCGTTACAAATCTATTATAAGGCAGTAAGTAACAGCAAAAACGTAATTCACAGGTGAATTGTCAAAAGCGGCGCATGATATTCTGTCATAGCCTGTACGCCATATTAAATCATCAAAAAGATTTCTTCATTTGGATTACCAAGTGTTATAAAATGAAGGTCGTGGGGGTTCAGGCAATCATTTGTCGTGTCATGTCAGGTCAATAAATGAAGCTGAAGAATTCGTTACATCATCTTCATTTTATTATTGTGATTTCCATGTGAAATTTGTCGTGGTGCTAACAGCATGATCCCGTGCGCGATATGAGAAATGTTGAAGAAGAGAATTTAACAAAGACATTATTGCTGCCGAAGACCATTGTTGCAAGTCACGGTTTTATACGCTGAAAGAAATAGCAAAGCTGTTGCCACTGTCCCGCTTCTATTGTTTAACTAAGAACTTGCAGGTATTCGTTACCGGTTTGTTTCTGAATCTCTTCATGTCGAGAAGGTGAAATACTGGTAAATTCGTGATTCCTTTTTTGTCCTGTCCTATCTATCTTCTACTGCTGATGATTTGTTAAAAGGAATCACG